>VDFB02006322.1:0-32015 GCA_007258455.2 Sequoia sempervirens
CTTCCCTTGACTTTAGTCATTTTTGCATGAAATGGGAATGAAACATTGGTTATTATTCCCCCCCACAATGTGAAGTTCCATTTATTCACACAAATATGAATACTAAAAATAAAATCATACCATAATGCATACTACTGTTTGGATCTTGCTATCTGGATCTTGTTGCACATGGTCGTTATTGCTAGTGAACGTATTCACCAGTCGACCATCTTCCAATGAAGTTCGACACTCAGAGGATCATGAAAGTCAGAGAACCTCTACAGTCATATGCTCTCAAATACAATCATTTTTTAGAATTCACACACCAAACTGAAAAGAAAAAAAACACACTACACAATAGAAAATAAAATGCCACTATAGTTGATAAGCGACCCCATCATTGGTGATTGACGAGAGGACACCGGTTGACCTCCAACCTCTAATTCCTCCATCCTCCAATATGATCACTCTTGACCAAGAAGCTCATGAGTACCACCTTAGTCAACAATACCAATGCCTCAAGTAAGGATGAGATCATGACCTGCAAGGTGATTTCGCCCTTGCAATGGAATAGACATAGCCATGGAAAAAATCACACACAATTACAACCTGTCATGCAAAGAAATAAAGCTGATGTGAAGTAGTCGGCCAAAGGTAAATTAGATACAAATCGACACCAAATAAAATTATGAAGGAAAATCACAGTTTGATCAATCACATGAATGCCCTATCCAATAACCATGCAATGAACCACAACCACACAAAGAACCACATCCTGTCAATGCATTTGTGAGACAAAGCATAATAGTTGACCTAAAACTTGGTCAACAAATAAAATTACAAGCATTAAGGAAAAGATGATCCCCAATTTGGAAGTAGAGGGAATCGATCAACAACACCCGTCAAGCCAAGCTACCATGATCCTTTGGTCACAGAGTCAACCACGAATGGAAAAGAGCCAATTTCACTATCTGCAAATATATGGATATAGACTACTATAGAAGCCTTGCAAAGGTGAAGATAACCACACAGTCACTCAGATAACAATCATTCCCAATGGATGAATATAGAGCCTTCACAGATATGGTAGTATGCAGGCTTCAAAATTTGCACATACTATAAAATTTCAATGAACTGGCTCTAAGGAATTTATGTTGATCACGCCAACAAATAGTGCACATCAATAGTTTGACTTGGGATCATCAAAGAATTAAGTCGTCGATGGGAAGAACCACTGGCTCTTCTAACCACAACAAGATCACGAGACCTTATGATGGATAGACTGTGTAGACTTGAGCACCGACCAACTGATTGTGGAACTACATGTTGAATCAATGATCTTGGAATTGCTAGTGGAATTGGTCAAGGTGAACAAATCACAGAGAGATACAAAGAATAGGCCACCGCCCAATGAAATATTCTAACAATGAAAAAAAATGTAAATGCATCTATGCTATTCTAGTCATACAATCAGGAGAGTGATAATGAGCACATATTCCAACCCTACTCATGAGAGAGTCAAGGCTTATTTCGTTGTGATACCATATTAGGAATCTAGGCAAAGGCGGATATAAAATTTTGCACATAATAATAATATTCTCTTCTATATTTTTTAATCAATACACTTTACATATTTATAGGATTCTTGAATCCCATTATTTAGGAATCAACACAAACGACATCCCTAAATATATTGAGTTGTTTTAATAACTTAATTACAAACAAACATTTCTACCACTATTATAACAAACTCTAAAGAATATTTAATTTTAATACTATGTGAGTTATTACTTTAACTCACTTTACCTCACACATTCTATCCCATGTGAACACTAATTTCCAGCATTCCCCTCCTTAGTGTGAACATGGTACGAACTCACACCCTTCATTTACAATATGCTCATCCCTGTGGCATTTCCAACTGACTCATGACCTTGATCCAAAGAAAGGCTCTCTCCTCCCATGGTTTTAAATAGGCTTACCAAAAACCTTGACGTTAATAGGAACCTCCACCATCTATCCACCTCATGTGGTTTTTTGGATCCTCCCACAAATCCTTTCAAGATTCATGAATTGCATTACACTGGTGCTTCTTTTCACCACTACGCTAGTACATCAGGGAAGAAATAAACATAAATATCCTAAGGCTGAAAAACCCCATACTAGAAAAGGTTTCACATCACATTCCATAAGAACATAATGTTCTTAATTGTAGTCACTGTTACTGATCACTTCCACTGGAAGCTTCCCTTGAATTTAGTCATTTTGGCACGAAATGGGAATGAAACTTTGGTTATTATTCCCCCCCACAATGTGAAATTCCATTTATTCACACAAACATGAATACTAAAAAGAAAATCATACCATACTACATACTATCTGGATCTTGTTGCACATGGCCATTATTGCTAGTGAACATATTCACCATTTGACCATCTTCCAAAAAAGTATGACACTCAGAGGATCATGGAAGTTAGAGAACCTCTACAGTCATATGCTCTCTAATATAGTCATTTTAAGTATTCACACACCAAACTAAAAAGCTGATGAAAACACACTACACAATAGAACATAAAATGCCACCATAGCTAATAAGCGACCTATTATTGGTGACTAACGAGAGGATGTCGATTGACCTCCAATCTCCAATGCCTCCATCCTCCAATATGATCACTCTCAACCAAGAAGCTCATGAGTAGGTCACCTTAGTCAACAATACCAATGCCTCAAGTAAGGATGAGATCATGACCTGCAAGGTGATATTGCCCTTGCAATGGAACATACATAGCCATGAAAAAAATCACACAAAATTATAGCCTGTAATGCAAAGAAATAAAGCTGATGCGAAGCAGTCAAACAAAGCTAAATCAAATACAAATTGACACCAAATAACACTATGAAGGAAAATCATGGTCTGATCAATCATATGAATGCCCTATCTAATAACCATGTAATGAACATCCTGTCAATGCATTTGTGGGCCAAAGCATAATAGTTGACCTGAAACTTCATTAAAAAATAAAATTGCAAGCATCAAGGAAAAGAAACCCCCGATTTGGAAGTAGAGCCAATCAATCAACAACACCTTCCAAGCCAAGCTACCATAATCCTTTGGTCACAGAGTCAGCCGTGAATGGAAAAGAGCCAATTTCACTATCTACAAATGTATGGATATAGACTACTATAGAAGCCTTACAAAGGTGAAGATAACCACGTAGTCGCCAAGATAACAATCATTCCCAATGGATGAATATGTAGCCTTCAAAGATGTGGTAGTACTTGGCCTTCAAAATTTGCACATACTATGAAATTTCAATGAACTTGCTCTAAGGAACTCACGTTGATCACAACAACAAATAGTACACATCAATAGTTTGAGCTGGGATCTGCAAAGAATCAAGCCGTTGATGGGAAGAACCACTAGCTCTTCTAAACACAACAAGATCATGGGACCTTGTAATGGATAGACCGTGCAAACTTGAGCACTAGCCAACTGACTATGAAGCTACATGTTGAATCAATGATCTGGGAATTGCTAGTGGAATTGATCAAGGTGAATAAATCACAGAGAGATACAAAGAATAGGCTACCACCCAATGAAATCTTCTAACAATGAACAAAATTCTAAATGCACCTATGCTATTCTAGTCCTATAATCAGGAGGATGATAATGACTACATATTCCAACACTACTCATGAGAGAGTCAAGGCTTATTTTTCTTTGATACCATATTAGGAATTTGGGAAAAGGTGGATAGAAAATTTTGCACACAATAATAATATTCTCTTCTATCTTTTTCAATCATTACACTTTACATATTTATAGGATTCTTAAATCCTATTATTTAGGAACCAACACAAATGACATCCCTAAATATATTGAGTTGTTTTAACAACTCAATTACAAACAAACATTTCTACCACTATTATAACAAGCTCTAACGAATATTTAATTTTAATACTACGTGAGTTATTAATTTAATTCACTTTACCTCACACACTCTATCCCATGTGAGCACTAATTTCAACACCATAGCTATGAGGGCCAAGACCATTGAAATATTTCTAGGGTGAGAGTGGCATTTCCAAGTACTCTATTTCAATTAAGTGTTTATCTTATTTTTATTCAAATATATTTATACTTATAAATAAATAAGATGGATTTGATTTAATTATATTCTCTAAAGATGTTATTTGTTCCTTTTTATCATACTCATATTGTTTGATGCCAATTTATATATTAATGATGGTGATCTTAATGTGCTTAAATCTTAATCTAGTTAGTATTGATAAATAAGAAAATTTTGTTTATTTATATCTAAATTATAGATATACTTTGTAGTGTTTAAAAATAAATAGTAACACCAATAAATCCATTCTTATATAAAATTAACTTCTTTTTAAGAAAAAGTGGTGGACCACTATAATTATATTAATAGTAAATATTAGTTTTACAAAACCCTGGTTCAAGCGAGCATATTGGTGGGAAAGAACTGGGAAGAAAACCCCTCGTTATAGCTCGAGTAACAGACTAACTCTTTACAAGACCGACTAGATTACATAAACTTAAAAGTGATAGGCAGAATCATTACCACATTGACCAGATTTCATGGATCTCCTAATTACATTTTCCTCATAAAAAATATGCCCGAACACCACCCATTACATTGAGGACCCCTTACATTGTAACCCAATTACAAAAAACCTCACTACATAAGAATAAGCCACTATTTCTGATCCAATTTCGATGAGAATCCCAAAACCCATTACAACTTAGACAAAATTAACCTTTTTCCGAATAATAACAATTCAGGTAACCAATCGATCAAAATGAAGAAGATCTATTTCTTACCCTTTGTGGACCATTTACCAAGCTTTCTTCTTGCAATAGTTGCTTTTGTTTGGAGACAAAATCGTAAGAAGGCACTGTTTTGTTTATGTCTAGAACATAATGGTAACAAAACTTTCTCTTTCCAGCGTAAGGAGCATTAGAAATTTGCAAATCATGAACACGTGTATGATTTCTTCAGAAAGAAATCACATGACGCTTTCTCTTGAACTCATCTATTTCCTTCATGGAAAATGCATTACTAAATCTATCCAATTTTACTCTTGGAGAAAAGTAATATTACAATTTTGGGATTTCATTGTTTTAGTGAAACCATTTATGGTTGTGGACTCTCTTTATCTATAACTTGGAGGTATAAGATAGTGTTTGAGATTATTGTTTACATTTACATAGGAACTTAGAAAATTTTGTTAGACTATAGAGTTTTGATATTGCATCTTGCACATTGAGGATTAATACATACTTGTTTTCTCTCTCTCTCTAGTAGAATTTTTCTAGAACGATTTCTCCATATAAACCATGTGTTACTATAGTTTGTTTGTTCTATTGTTATTTCAGATTTATTGTTTCACATATAATTTCTATGGTAATTTATAAATTAATAAATTTATTTTATATTTTCATACTCTTTGGAAAGATTTTATTATAGTAGTTTTACCTATTTATTAACATTCGGTATTAGAGCTAATGGTTCTATATAGAGGGGCATCTTTCTATTAAGTTTTGAAGGCTTTTTTATTACAATAGAAGATTTTTGTTTGTGTTATTTTTTAGGTTTATGAAGGATTAAAAATCATGGCTTCTATCTCTTGTTAGGATATTGGGAATTTAATGGCACCAATTATGAGATGTGGAAGCTAAAGATGGAAGATATTCTTGAGAAATAGATAAATGGTTAGCTATTAAAAATGAAGCATATCCATCTAAAATGTTTCATTAAGATTGGTTAAATTTGGACAAGAAATAATGGGGAATCGTTTGGTCATGTCTTGTAGATTATATCCTTTTGAATTTCTTCAAGGATACCACTATATACAAGCTATGGAGGAGGACAGGTGATATTAACTAAATTAAAAGTATAATGGATAAAATTTATCTCAAAAGATCAATATATTATTTAAAAATAAATTATGGTGATTCAATTGTACATCATTTGAGTACTCTTAATTTGATTTTAATTCAACTTGTTTGAATAGATGTCAAGATGGAAGAAAAATATAAACACACCTTAGTTTTTTTTTTACCTAAATCTTGGGAGAATATATTTGTGGCCATTAGTAGTGGTGGTGTATGGAATAAAATGGATGGTCTCATTGCTACTTTTCTATCAAAGTAGATGAGAGTAAAATCCAAGAATGATGGCTCAAAGGATGCCCTACATGTTTTGGGAAGGCCCAACGAAAAAGGAGGGTCTAAGGGAGATACAAAGAAAGATAGATCTAAAACAAAATGATGTTGAAACACTGTAAGGAAGAGAAAAGTATTAGAACTATTGAAATAGAGGGCATGCAAAGAAGGAATACAAAAATAAGAATAAATCTCTATATTCCTCCACAAAGAAATATTTTGAGTATAGTGATAGTGATAGTGATGCTTTATTTATTTCTAATAACACTATTATTCAACTTATATAACATATGGAGGAAAGGTTTTCCATTGTGAAAAAATAACTAAGTACACTATTGGTAATGGAAAGGTATAGTTGTGTTTTAGTGATGGAAGGGTTAAAACCCTTAATAATATTTTGTAATATTTTAGGACTTGTGAAAATGTACCTTTTATATCCAATTTGAATGCTTGTATTGCGATGCAAGAGGTACTCCCTCTCACTCTCGCACACATTCAAGATCTCAAAATTTGGATTTCAACAAAACAAGAATATAATTTTATTCAATCAAATTTACAAAACAATTACAATAAGTTGGCCACCCATGGCCTCTCTCAACATACACACAATCTACTCCCACTCTTACACAAGCACTCCAATTTCTACTTCGTCCTTGCCAATTCTCCATTATTGTTCTACCGAGCTCTCCCTCTCTTTGTTCCCTTAAGCTCTCAACCCGTTCTTAGATCTCCCTCTACTATCCCTCTTCCTCCTCTCCCCTTGTTCTCTCTACCAAATTCAAACTTATTTGACTGTTGGCATTCCATTATTCCATTTTAATTCTCACCCTTGATCTTGGAGAAGATCTACGACTAACATATCATATCAAAATCCCGCCACACCTCCTGGTAACGGTTGCGGGGTAGTAGTTTCCTTTAACTGCCACACCAAACACTGGCCACAATACCATAGACAGTTCAGATCTTGACTGTGGGGTAGTGATCCCCGCATGACTGCAAACCTCCAAACTCCCCACTGTGGGATTGTGGGGCCTCACACTACCACAAGCCTTCTAACTGCGTACTTTGGGATGACAATTAAATGTTACATGAACACAACACATCTTGATAGCCCACCAAGAACAAACCAAGCACCCACAGGGGTGTGGTAAAGGTACTAAATGAGAAATTAATGCTACCATTGTCGAGGAAAATTAATTCTTGCCATTCTTGTTGTCATTGAAGTTCTATGAACCTAAGAAATACCAAAGAACACCAACCAGAACAAACCAAAAACTAGAAATCAAACCAGAAAATGTTTTTGGGTGGTGTTGATCGCCTATGCACCCGTGTGCTTCCGCACCAAACACGTTGGGTAAGAGAAATGTTCTTTAAGTTGATAAACTCAAGAACATTGATAGATGCATGGGATGGTAATCCCATGTTTTTTTTAATCCACAATTGCTTCTTGTCTATGTGAGCCTTCCCTCTTTTGTTGTTCTGTGCAACCTCAACACCCAAGCCACCACCATTGGTGTCATCTCGTTTCTCCAGACAACTCCTTACCATTAGCGCACATTTGTGACCACCACACCCCTTTAAACTATTATCTTTCACTCCCTTATTGTGTTGTTGAGGTAAATCATAATCCAATATGCTATTCTCTCTAGAAATATGTCCTTTGAATGGTTGCAACTGCACTCAACCTATTCCGTTTCCTCTATTTGTTGCTTCTCTACACTAAACAAATAATAATTCTAGAATATTTCATTTGTTTCTCCTTCTCCTTTATAGAATTCAACACAAAATTTTGTCCATCTTTCTAAATGATATACACGTTCTTCCTACCATCATAAATAGCTTCCCTATCAAACTACCACAGCGTACCCCATAACACATGACAAGCAGTCATAGGCATCACATCACAAAAAACCTCATCTCTATAAGAGTCAATCTAAAAATAAACTAAACATTGCTCACTCACAATCATCTCATGCTCCTACAACCAAGAAACTTTTTACAAACTAAGATGATTACTCCTTTTCAAATTAAATTTTTCTACCATCTCTTCTGAAACTAAGTTATCCATACTACCACTATCTACTATAACCTTGTAACACTTACCTCTAGCCTTTCACACAGTTTGAAAAAGATTCCTTCTTTGGGATGGCTTCTCCTCATTCACCTTTGGATTCACCAACACTCTCCTTATCACGAGTGATTCGCCTTCTTCTAGATCTTCACTTTTTGATGATGCATCACATTCCTCATCTTCCTATGCTAAGTTATTTCTTGTTGCCCTCTTGTATTTGATGACACTTGAAGGAATGATGACCAACTTCTCCACACTTGTAACATTGGAATGAAACCCTCTACTATTACTACCACATCATCTAGCCCAAACCTCCTTTTCCTTGGTGTTTTGGCCCACCTCCTTATTGGGCTTGAATTCTTCTTCAATCTGCTTCCCTTTACTATTGCTCGCTTGTCCCGTGTCAGTTGCAAATATTCCTTGACCTTTGGAATTGCTCATTTTCCTCCTCACCAATTTCCCCTTTGTCTTTAATGCATATTGGTATGCTTCCTCAACTATGGTAATTTTCAGCATACTCATCTCATCTTGAATATTAAACCGCAAGCCATTCACATACTTTTCTACCTTCTCTCTATCAATTTCATCCCTTCTGGATCAAATGGTCAATTTATAAAACTCCTCCATGTAGTCCTTTACAATCATGTCCTTTTGCCTTAGATTTTGCAGTTTCTTGAATAACTCCATCTGATAATCCCCATGAATAAACTGTAATACCCCTCATGTTGTTGATACTCTTATGTGTGGATTTTGTACTTGGTTTGTGTGGGTGATCAGTTCACTATATTGGTTGTGTGTGGATTCATAGTTTGGTTGGTTTGCTACACTTGACATTTCTAATGTGTTTGCTAGTGAGTCTTGGTGAAAGGACGAAGTGGCATCACTTGCTTGCAAGTGCCTTGTTACCTCGCGATTACCTTTCACAGTGTGTTCGCAATGAAGATTTACATGCTACTTGATGTTTTTTTTAATGCAGGATGCAGGTACTAGTCACGGACTCCACCTGCTTGTTAGGTTTGAGTGTGTCCTATAAACCCAACGTGTATGATGTTGAAAAGGGAGTTGATAAGAAAGTGTTCTTGTCCCAAGTTCGTCACCTTGTTGTGAGTTTTACGGTGTCGTGGTCTTGACCTTGTCTTTATTTTAGTATTGGTTGTTATTATTTATTTTAGTATGTAAATGTTTGTTATTTAATTAATCTTTATTTTATGTGTGATTTATTAATGTTTTTTAATTGATATAGTTATTTGTAGATAATTATAGTTAAGTTAATTGATTAATGTTCTTGATTGAGTGGATAGTTTAAAAAAAAATAGATGTTATAATTTGAATTAGGGTCTTTGTCACAATAGTGGTTTACAATTCGAGAGCGATTTTTAGCTTAAATCACATATTTTTAGAAAATATAATGATTTAAGCCTTAAAAAATTCTATTTTAAGGATTCCAATTGAAGAGGGTTTGATCAAATCACCTTAGATCAAACCCCCTTGGATAGAACCTTGCTAGTTTTAAACCATACCTATAAATCGTCTTTTACACCTATCAAAATCTTTGATAAAAATCACTTTTGAGTTGCTTTTGGGGATAAATAATTCATTTAAAATTTATTTCAAATGATTATGGTATTCCTCGAGAACAAGCTTCAATGAATATAATTTTAATATGTTTTGGTTTTGTTATGTATTTGTTTTTAAGTTTTATTAAACATAGGTTTTCATCGAAAATGAATTTCTTCTTCATGTGGAAAAATAGAAGATTATCAAAAAAAATTAAAAATATGACTGCGCACTAGATATTGAAGTCCTTGATCCAACAAAAATATAAAAATTAAATTTTGACATATACAAAAAAGTTACGCGTTATCACGATTAGCGTTGTGTCTAAGTGTAATTAATTCGACTTTGAAACTTGATTAAGGAAAAATATTCCAATAAAAACTATCTAAGCAAGTGGAAGCACTAGATATCGGAGTTAAAAATCTAAATTTGAAAGAATTGGAATTTTATCTTTCAAGGAAAAAAAGTTATGTGTTATACGGTGTGCGTCACTTTTAAAAATGTTGTTTTTTGAAAAAAATCAATTTTCATGGGAGATGGAAAAAGAAGTGCAATCTGATTCAAAATTTTGAAAAAAATATTTTAGAATCTGAGACAAAATTTGATGAGACTCTAGTTTGCATCATCTTCAAATTCCTCACGGTTTGGCAGCTATAGGTGCAGATGTGAAGATTTGGTTAAAAATAATAATTTAGGTGTCGGTTGGCCAAAAATTGTAAACCACTATTATGGGATACCCATTATAATTTTAAATTTGCTTAAGGTAGCGGTATTGATTTTTGAATTTTTAAGTTAATCAAATAGCTCATAATGCTATATTATTATTAAAAGAAAAATAAATAAATAATAAAATAATTAATTTATATTAGAGGATTTATGGGAGTGAGTGGAGAATTTTAATAAAATTCTTGTTTTAAAATATTCTCAGAGAGAATATTGGCATGCTGGGAATGACAGGAAGCTTCTTGACGGAAAGAATTGGGCACTGTAGAATAGTGTGTGGGGTTTTTTTTTGGGGGTTTTCTGGTTTTTAAAAGAAATTTGAGGAGGATTACAGTAGATTTTTGGGCTCATATTTTGCTTCTGGTTGGAGGTGAAGTTTATGGGAAGGATTTAGAAGTTGAAATTCTAGAGGCGAAGCTTTGCTCCAACCCTCGTTCCTTCAGGCTTCAAGAAACATGTTCCTTTACTACTTATTTAATTGTTTTCTTGTTTTGAAAAGATTGCCTGAAATTGTCTATGTAAGAGGAAATTATCGTCAATTAGTTGTAACTGTCTGTAGAAAAATTTATTAAAAGTTCCTACATTAAGAAAAACTATGTTCTCGACTATTGAAGTTTTATTAGATGCTTATATTTTTTTTTCTCTTAAAAATTTTACAATAAAATCGAGAGAAACCCACTCATGAAATAAATTCATTTTTAAAACAATAGGAAAACTACAAAAGGAAAACAATAGAAAGTATCTCTAGGTTGTAAATGAAAATCCTTTGTTAAAATTGTGAAATTGAAAATCTCTGTCAAAATTGTGAAATTGAAACCTCTGTGAAATTTGTTGAGCATTTTTCCTATAGATAATTATCAAGTTTTCCTAATTAATTCTATCTATTTGGAAAATAAAAATATCAGATAATTTTTTTTAAAAAAATTCTTGTAGAAATTTTGTGGATAAACTTCTTTTCCAGTCAACATAGATTTCCTTGAGAATATTAAAAATATATATATATAATATTTTAAAGAAAATATTTTTAAAAATATATATAATTAAAAATAAAATAAAATAAAAATAAATATTTATTTAAGGGGAGGGGTTGTTGCCGTACCTCCCCTCCTATGAGTGGAGTGTATCCACCATGGTTGCAGCCTCCCCATAGGGAGGACCCTGTCCTCGGCTGCAATTTGTTTGTTTTAAAAAAAATATTCTATCACATTATTTTTTGTTTAATTAATAATTAAGATTTATATATATTAAATTCAATTCAAATTAAATTTGCTATTATAAATTTATATGTGTGTGTGTGTGTGTGTGTGTGTGTGTGTGAATGTGTGTGTGTGTGTATGTATATATATTATGTGGATTATATTTATTATGTTAATTTAAATTGTGATAATAGATGAAATATATATATACACTTGTCCAAAAATAAAAATATTATAAATTATGTATGATTTCTTGTTGTTATTGGACAAACTTAAAGAGAATATTTTATCAAGTCAAAACGAGTTTTTTTAATGAATGTAATAGTTTGAGTTAACTGATAGTTTAACTTCTATGATGGATTTTGTGCAAAGAATTATCTTAAAGTGTGATTGTTAAGTATAGTAAATTTGTATTTTGTAAACAAAATTTTGATGTTGAATAATTAGTTAATTCTTTGATTTTCTTTGAGTTCTTTATTGGTTTCCATGAGTTGGGTTATCAACATGTGGGGACCCTTAAGTTAGTTGACCTTTCTATAGGTGTTAAGGTTATTATTTAAAACTTCCACAGGCATGGAAAATGGTGGTTTATTATGTGACCTTTTAACTTGATACTTATCTCGATTTTGGTTATAGTTGTGATCTTGAGTTTACATTGGGTTGTACCATTCTTCTTATGGGAGTTGATTCATATGACTTTTGGCGAGATGGTTTTGCCTCAGATTGTTCTATTTTTGTGCTTTAGAGTACTTGTGGGTACAAATCCTTGGAATTTGATGTTATGTTTTGGGTCTCTAGGGATAGTGGCTCTACATGGGCATCGACGCACAAAGGGGCTGTTAGGATAATTCACGTTAGAGTTTGAGTAATAAGTGATAACCTAATAAATTAATTATGGGGTGGGTAGTTAAAATTAATAAGACAATATGGATGCCTCATAAATGCATTAGGGATTTCATAAGACTAAATGTGGGTTGAGAAGTGGATGGTTGGCATAATCGTGACCTCGTCTTTGAGAGGTTAGCGATTATGCATGAGTCACCCTATGGAGCGCCTTGAGATAGGCGTCAGGATAACCATAGATGGAGGTGACACCTTGTAATAGGTTGTTTGGATAATCCATGTAAGGCCATGTGATGAAACTCTCCTTGTTGATGGTGTTTTTCTATACAACAACTCAGTAATATAATATCCTATCTCTTTGAAAGGTAAATCTCTATTAGCGAGCCTCAAGAGATAACCCCAAGGTCTCTAATGTCAGGTCTTGACAATGCATAAACAACTCAGTGATAAATGTGAAAATGTTGGTAATCACAATGGGACCTTACTACAAGCAAAATACTGAATCTCAATTTATCAGCTCTGACAATACGATGATACTTCAATCCTAAATTTAATCCAATAATAAAAGAAATAGCAAAGGATAAGGGTTTCAAAGAGATTTCTAGATCTAACACTAAACATAAGATTAACAATGAAAATGACCAAACACTTGAAATGGACCAATCCCTGAAAACTGATTTCTACTTGACCCAGATGGACCTGCAATCATATAGAAACAGTGCAATCTTCTAAGGTGTGAAGATTTTAAAATCATGAATGTTCATTCAAACAACCCTATTACAATTAAAATGAATAAGCCCTCAAGATTGAACTAAGCACAGTGGATATAAAGGCTAGGCTAACTTTGCAAAGCAACTAACAATCAGTCGGCAACAAAAAGAATGGACTACGGATTGTTGCAACACTTCAAATATCAAATCATGAACATCATTGAACCAGTTCTAATTTTAAACTTCTAAAAATTAATCTTCCTCAAAGCAATTCTAAATATGGAAAAACAAGAACCATGCAAGATAAAAGAACACAAGTATGTCACCAAATCACAATGTCATTACTTGCTTCAAATTACCAACAGTAGCAACAATTCCAACTTTCTGTTACAATATTTTCTTGAGAACAACTACTTGCTAACTTTACTCTACTAAGTTTGCTCCAATTATTACTCTATTTGTCTATATCTAAAACTTCTTAACCCTTACAAATGAGGAAAAATTCCATATTTATGGAACCCCCCAAAACATGTTGGCCTAGACAATTTTTTTTTATAATAATAATAAGGCACAACAAGTCGGCCAAGAGAAATGTAAAAATAGGATAAAGGATGAATTAAATGTATAAAATTCATCTAGATCAATTTGGGATCTCCAATGTAGCTCGGGCCAATGCATGGCAAAATAATAGGGAAGCACAAATCTCGATGTAGCTAGTCATTAACTGCCTTCTCCTTTGTCCTTATTCCAATCCAACATTTCATGAACCTTCCAAAGCACCCTATCCATGTCAGCCACATGTGGTAAAGGAAAAATCTTAAGTCACCTTTCAATTGATGTAATTTCTTCCCTTGACTGCTTTACTGAATTATCCCAATCCACCTTATATGTTAGGTATTTACCAATGACAACAATGTAGGTGGCCGCATCCTCCAACTAGTGCTCAGAAATAGAATTGTCATTAACTGGGGCATAAACATCCTGCCACCATCTCCTCAACTGCTCCAAACTCAAATACTTGGGAGTAATCTTCCTTCTTCCAGTCATAATCTTAGAAAAGGTAATGGAGCCATTATAAACCCCAGCTAGGGTATCATCAATCTATCTCCTCTGTTTGTAAATCTTCTTTAACACCTTTTGTCTGATTTGCAATACCTCAAACCACTCCCAAGGCTCAACAACTCTAGAAGAGGGGAGAATTTTATCACTTATCAACTTATCCCTGGTGTACTCCATGATAGTCCTAGTTTTCTGCAACAGGAGATCCATGTCCTCTTTTTCCTGTGCCAACACCTATTTCAACCAATTGGTCACAATTGCAGCATCCTTCCCTGTTGATAGGATGTCCTTGATGGCTTCATTACCTTTTATTTGCACCCCTTGTAGCTAGTTCACAGTGGAAAGAGTAGAAGCCCTCATCTTCTCAAGCTCTGTGATGGTCTCCTGAGGCAAAGGTTTTGTAGCAGAAGTGGAGGGGTGAATAGATTACAAGGGTTTCATCAAGTCCTCCAAGCTTTTCCTAAGATTTTCATTTTATTTCTTCAACTCTTGCTTAGTCTTTATCTCCTTCCTCAATCTACCCAAGATGACTGCACTAGAGCCTTCATAATCCTCAATATCTTGCTTAACGGATGTAGGCCCTAGATTGAAAGTCTGAATATTATAATCTTTTGTAGCCACATCATCTTTATTTTTGTTTGGAGCAGGGGTGGCAATGTGAAAAACTCTGTTATGAGTTTCATCCCTTTCAATCCTCGAAATCACCCTGGCCTTTTTCTTACCTTTATCTTTTCCCATTTTGGCTAGTAGCTCATCCCAATTTGGTGGACTATCTTCCACAACAACTTGTTCTCTTTTTATCTCCTTATCCAACCAACCAGGGACAGTGGATTCCAATTGCACTTTAGTCTGTATCTTCTCCTGTTGATCTTTAGGCACCTCCTCACTCAAATTCTATTTTTCAGGAGTTTCTGCCTTGCTCTTCTCCTTTTCAATGTGTTCTTGTTCATGTTCAAGTGATGGGATCTTCTCCACCTCTTCCCTTCTTGGAGGTGACCTCACTTCTTCAGTTTCAATAGGGGAATCCACATAAGCTACTAAAGGAGATTGTATTACCTTTTCAACTTCTGCCTCTGCACTATAGAGTTCACCCTCCTGAAATTCCCCCCCTTCAGAGTCTGGATGCTCCTCAATGTTTTCTGGCTCATTTAGTTTACTTTGAGTTTCATGGGCAGAAGGAACATCATCTTTCTGCTTCTCATGAGGGATAGCTAGAGGAAGATCCACCTTAGGTACACTGTCCTTTGGAGGAGTCCTAGACCTCCTTGTATACACCTTCGCCTTCTCCCTTAAACTTTCTACTTCTACCGCAGGTGGGGAAACTTTTACTTGTTCCTTAGAGCTTTCTTTCTGCGACAATCTTACAATTCTTCTCCTTTTGGGTGTAGGATCATCAGCCCCAAGATTCTGCCCAGACTTCTTAGTCCTAGTCCTCTTCTTTTCCTTTGGCTTTCTTTGCTTTTCTGCTTCTTGGGCTTCTGTTTCTTGAACACCTTTTATCTTGATTTTGAAAGGAGAATCCACCTTACCTTTTCCCTTAGGATCCTCCTTAGTTGATAATTCAGAAGTGGAGTGAGGATCCAAATCTCCCATTAGCTCATAGGTACATTTCACTCCCTCGCTTTCCAACTCCCATAGCTTATGCTTCAGCCACATCTTAGTAAATTCGGTAACTGGATCATTTAGCTGCTTCAATTCTATTTTTTCTTCTTTTGACCAATCCACATCACCAATGGGCCTATCCTTCACTGCATCAAAAATTGAGGATTCTTCTGCTACCTTGCTGGATTCAGCCTGCACTTACAAGGAAAACATAGTAAAAACCACAGGAAGGAAAGGGTAATCCATCGAAACACTGTTAGAATGAATCTCAGACAATCACAGTGTCATCAAATCTCATATAAAGTGATCATAATAAACTGTAGGTTTCAGGACCATCCACAAAATCTAAGCTAGAGAGGAATTTCGGGAAATTTCGGGCCAGACGGATTCTGACGGAATAATCATGAAAACGCCTAGTAACAATTAAATATGATCATAATCAATCAATTAATTACATAGGCAATCATAAAATGGAATGAATCAAGCATAAAATATATCGTAATTCATCAACTAATCCAATTATATTATATTCCATCACATTTCATTAGAGCTCGGGAAAATTCGTAAGGGACAAATTTTCATGAAGGAGGAGACAATTTGCAGACTTCAAAAAATCCAGGTGGCACAGGACTTCAGGAAAATCTGGAGTCGAAGGAAGTCCACAGAATATATGAAACTCCTAGAGCGGCAGCAAATTCTAGAAAAAGTAGAGGAAATCGGGAAAATCCGTTAGAGACGGATTGTCCCGAGGGAACGGAAAATCTCGTAATAAGAATAAAACCCAAACTGTGACACCCAAAACATGATTTCGCTCAAACACTAGATTGATCCTAAATATCAAAGATTTAAGCTTAGGGCAAGTTTAATCTGGGTTTTCTATGGATTCCCTTAGCACTCTAGGCCAATTCGGGAGCATACTAAAGATAAATGGCAATGTCCTAGGTTTCAAACCCCATACATCCACCATTAGAGTATAGGTGAGCTTAGAATTTAAAAATTTTGACTCCTAAGTCATTACTAGGGTTTGCTGACAATCCTCAAGCACGATACATCAAAATGCAGATAGGAAAAGGAGCTCAAAACTCACTTGGGAGATGACAAATAAAGCAATGCTGGACAACCCTAGCATGAAATGATCAAATACACAGGAATTTGAACCCCAAAAGTTCTGATAACATCAACGTGCTATCCATAATCATCAATTAAAGGTAGGGCAATCAAAAACATACCATTGTGAAGCGAAAATCGATCTCAGAAGCAACAAATGCGAAATGAAGGGCGCCCACAAAGAACAATGACAGGAATGCACTAAAGAAATCACCGGCAAATTGAGTGATTCAAACTCAACACCTCAAATTCAACCAAGCACTCGCAAGAATACACTCATCAGCTCAAATGACAATAAGCAATAAGCATAATAGCATAATAATCATCCAAAATCAATTAAATACCTCATTTTCCAAAAGCACAGATGACATTAATTGCAATTGACAAGATAACCGAAAGAACCCGAGAACCTGAAAACAAGACGGAATCTGAAAAAATATGACCCACACGGAATTCTGCGAAGACTAAAATCTCCGAAGCACAGTGCACATCTGGGATCCGAACAGGATCCGGGAAAATCCGTCCGTGGTGGAAAGTCTCAAACCCAAGTGAAAACCAGAACTTAGTTCAAAATCAAAGATCTTCAAAGAATAACTTAGGGAAATCACTTAGGAAATCAAAATAAACATTTAGCACATGCCAAAATAAGACAAAACCTCAAAATGAAAGTTCCAAGACACCAAAATTGAAGCGAAAGAGGGTCCCTGCTTTCAGCGGGGTGTGTGCGAAAACTGCACAACACTCCTCTAGCATTTACTTTTAGTTGTTTTATTGGAATCCTCTGGAGGTGGTCTATTGCTATGTTTTGGTGATTTATTAGGAAATAGTCTTTTGATGTTATGGTTTCCTTTATGTGTGTTTTTTTCTTCCCATGCTTGGAGTTTAGTCTTGTGTATTTCTTTAGATGTTCTTGGTCGAGGACCCTTTCTTATCTACTCCTAGCATGGGGGTGGTCAAGTGGAATGTGCTATGCACCCCGTTGGGTTCCCTATTTTGCAAATGTACCTTTCAGTGTGGAGTTTGTTGAGACAACTTGATCCAGAGTTATATGTTTCTAGGTGTATATTTGTACTTCTGTCATACGTTGTATTTTGATATGTTACTCTCTGATGTATTGGGTAGACTTATGATATATCCTTGGGTAATTTCTCAATGAGATATACTTGTAGAATGATGTAATGTATAATCAAATTTTATAATTCATGCTTTATCTATAATTGTAAATATCCATGATGTTGTGTTATGTTCGAGAAAATAAGTTCTTTATATTTCCAAGTTAAATTTTCTATGAATACATGTATGGTTTCTATATGGTTCATTCTTGTCTTATTGCTTATCTTTGATAAATGTTTAAATGAAGATATGTGAATGAATGAGTTACGTTAGTAGAATTGGTAATTACTTTTATTAGATTTGTTATGGGATAGATTACGTAATGTCACCTCATGTACCCCAAGGGACTTAGATGTTTAACATGTAATCATTAGCTATGTTAGTTGCATTAGTAAACTTGGTGCTTATTCTTTATGTTTTAAAAAAAAAAAAAATGTTACGTTTTTAGTTGTTCTTTGGGGTTTACGCGACAGGGTGTTACATAAAAATTTTCTTCAATATCGTCACCATCTGATTCCATCTTGTTATTTGGGGATCTCCATCCATTTCCCATTCTCTCTGCAACCCTTTCCACCATAGTGCAACATTCCCTTTCAATTTTTTTGGGCTATCTTCACCCACTTGTGATCTCTTATGTCCTCCATCTCAAATTACTCCTCTAGTTCTCCAATCCAATCAATTAACTCTTCTGGATTTAATGTTCTAGAGAAATTTGGCACATCTACTTGCTCTTTGTTATTCTCAAAAGAGCTCTCAAAAATCTCTCTTCTCCTACATCCTTTGGTAATTCTTCTCCTTCTTCTTCTCTTACCTATTCTTCCTCTTCAGATTCTTCTTCATTCTCAGAATCTCTAGCGTTACCAATAACCAGTCACTTTATTTCTAATATCATTTTTGATATCTTACATTATCCTGTCTTGGAACCATTCCAACACTACCTCTATTCTGGGTCTTCCTCTTCATGGTGGCATCTCTCTTAATTAACCACTTTAGCTCTCAATCATTTGGGACTCCACACAAACCCACAACAATCCTCTTGAGCACTCAACCATTACTCACTCCCACATATCCTGGTGGATACTCTCTACACTTAGGATAACCAACTCTGATACCAATTAATGCAAGAGGTACTGCATCTCACTCTCACACACATTCAAAATATCAAAATTCAGATTTCAACAAAACATGAATAATTTTATTCAATCAAATTTGCAAAAAAATTACAATTATTTGACCACCCATGGCCTCTCTCAACATACACACAATCTACTCCTACTCTTACATAGGCACTCCAATTCCTACTCAGACTTTGCTAATTCTCCATTGTTGTTCCATCGAGCTCTCCCTCTCTCTATTCCCTCAAGTTCTCAACTCATTCTCAGATCTCCCTCATCTATCCCTCTTCCTCCTCTCCCCCTGTTCTCTCTACCAAATTAAAACTTATAATACTATTGGAATTCCATTATTCCATTTGAATTCTCATCCTTGATCTTGGAGAAGATCTATAGATAACATATCATACCATAGTCCTGCCACACCTCCTGATAATGGCTACAGGGTAGTAGTTTCTTTTAACTACCATGTGCCAAACACTAACTGCAATACCATAGACTGCTTATATCTTGACTGTGGGGTAGTAGTCCTCACATGACCGCAGACCTTCAGACTCCCCATCGCAAGATTGTGGGGCCCCACACTATTGCTGGCCTTCCAACTATGTACCGCAAGATGGCGGTTAAAGGTTACATGAACACAACACATCTCGCTAGCCCGCTAAGAATAGACCAAGCACCCATGGGGGTGCAGTAAAGGTACTAAATGAGAAATTAATGCTGCCATTGTCAAGGAAAGTTGATTCTTGCCATTCTTGTTGTCATTGAAGTCCTATGAACCTAAGAAATTCCAAAGAACACAAACCAAAACAAACCAAAAACTAGAAATCAAACCAAAAAATGTTTTTGGGTGGTGTTGATTTCCTATGCACCTGTGTGCTCCTCCACCATATTGTGCATGTGAAATTTTGCAAGTCTAGTTATAAGTTTGTGAGAGGGAAGTTGGTGGTAGCTAGAGGATCTCATACTTGGAATTTATTTAGGTTGAATTCCTCCACATTTTGTAACTCTACCAATGTAATTATGAAAACTAAAAAATTCATAAATGTTGAGGAACAAAAGTTTCAGTCACATAAGTGAAAAAGGTCTTAAGACCATTATTAATAAAAAATGGTTGATAATTTTTTTTTTATTCTATTAATAAAAGTGATTTTATGTGAGCATTGTGTATTTGGTAAATAGTGTGGGAGTTAATGGTGATTCCCCAACACCCCCAAGAATAGTTGTTAAACCAAAATATCTTCCACATGAGAGAGAATGGAAAGAAATCTTGCTTCAACAATACAATATTGAATAATGGTTGAGTATGCTTGAATACAAATGTACATGGGAGGCCTTGCATATAAAGGAAAGGTAGAGAGATACGATTAGACAAGATCATGGCAAATGTCTTAATCCTATAACATAATACAACTAACAAACTAACTACCTAGGAATCAAGCAATACTAGCTAGATAAGACAAGTTCTAGAAAAGTGAACTAAGACTTTTAGAAAGAATCTTATATCCTAAATAAACTTAACATGTGAATATGTCCCCTAATTACCTAGTGAGTGAATTAGCTAGGTATAAGACATTTATTCACACCAACATCCTTCCTTAAGTGCAACTTAGGGAGAATATTATTATGCAAACTATGCAAAGATGAAGATGAAGATGGGTCCCCATTTCTTATTGGAAACTATAAGGAAAATAGATTAATGGAAATCATTCACTTAGATGTGTTTGATCTAGTGGATGTGATTTTTATGGGAAAATCTTGGTTTTGTGTCTCATTTTTCAATGATGCTTGTAGATATACCTAGCTTTATTTTATGTGATAAATCTAAAGTTTTCAAAAAAACTTATAAAATTTAAGGCCTTAGTAGAAAATAAGATATATTATAAAATAAATGTGTTGATATTTGACAATAGTGATTAATATTTTTCTTGGGAATTTGATAAGTTCTATAATTATGCTAGTATTTTTCAATAGAAGACTACATTTTACATGCCCCGAACCCAATAAATGGGGTTACAAAAAGAATGAACCAAACCTTAATAGAAGGGGCTAGAAATATGTTGATGTTATGTAGTTGGATTGGTGCTTTTAGATAGAGGTTGTAAGTACTAGTTGTTATTTCATTAATAGATATGTTTTAAATCTTGTTGACAAAACACCTTATGAAGTTTTGACAAGTGGAAAACCATATTTTCAAATCTGATGCAGGAGCATCTGGGGAATGAGCAATCCACATCAACAAAATTGTTGCATCTTCAATTTTTTTAAGTTCTTCGACAACTTCATTGTTTGAATATTTAATTGGAGATTGTGTCTTCATCTATATATTATTTATTCACTTGATGGATGCGTAGGGGGGAATAAATAATCGCTCCCTCTGAAGAATGTAATTTTAGAGAAATGAAATGTCAATCAAGAGGAGACTCTGTAGATATGTTTTAAATCTTGTTGACAAAACACCTTATGAAGTATTGAGAAGTGAAAAACCATATGTTCAAATTTGATGCAGGAGCATTTGAGGAATGAGAAATCCACAAGAAAATTGTTGCATCTTCAATTTTTTTGAGTTCTTCGACAACTTCATTGTTTGAATATTTAATTGGTGATCATGTCTTCATGTATATATTATTTATTCTAGCACCCAATGGATGTGTTGGGGGAAATAAATAATATCTCCCTTTGAAGAATAGAATTTTAGAGAAATGAAATGTCAATCAAGAGGAGACTTCCTTTTTTTTGGATAGAGGTCATCCAAAAATTATTTGTAGCTACCTGATACGAGAGCATGAGCCTTTTTGGGATGAACCTCTTTAGCTAAGAGTCAAGGACCGAGGGGTATCCATTCCACCAAATTCGCCGAGGCACAACCCCGACCTCATCCTTTATGATGTCAGAGCCTTGCACTCAACAATACTTGATCCTTAGTGGGCTCATTTAGAATCTTTCAAGTTCACCAGTAGACCAAGGGCCTATCAAAAAGAGGAGACTTTGAATAAGAGTCAAAGTTGGAAGAAAAAAGGACAGCAGTAAAAAACAATAAATTTAAAAATAAATTCCAGATTGGAGGTGCATGATGACAAGAGAGGAAAGGAACATTTAAAAATAAAAATGTGAAATGCATATCTAAGAAGCATAAGGTCACACCATTATAAATTGGTATTTTAGCATAAATGCATATCAGAGAAGTTAAAATGTTAAAGGGGAAGGCATATGAAGAGGCGTTGAGAATGAATGGGTAGTAGGAAAAGGAACCCATGCCAAAAAAAACTTTCAAGGTAGAGTTAATAAAAAAATATAGATCAGAAGTGAAGAGATAAGAGAGATGCGCCAGACCTTTTTAAAATGGAAAAAAATAAAGTGGATTTTGGGCAGATAGAGGGGCATGCAGTAGTATAGAGAAAGTGGGATTGCGTTGAGATCCCACACAGGTAAGGGGGGAGTTAATTTGCTAAGGTAGAGGCTTAAGACAGATTGACACCACATTGGTAGGAAGACAAAAGGAGGTGCATGAGATAGAAGTCAAAGATAAAGCGTGAGCAATGAGAGAGGGAGGGGCACGAGCAACCAAGCAATGGGGAGGAATGACATTGGAGAGAAGATATAATACCTAGAGGAATTGAAATTGAAGGAGTGAATGAACAAATATTATAATGCATGCATAATTAAAACTTCCAGGTCGTGCCACTCAGTAGTATGATGTTTTAAATATCATAGTTTGTAATAGAGTAGTTGAGACATAGTAGATGGATATAAATAAAAGTGTGACTTGTAGTCTACTTGTAAATTATGAATTTAAAAAAAAACATAGAATTTTTTTGTTACAAACTTTTATATTGTTTTGATTTGACAAATGAAATTGTCAAATAATTTTGAACTGATTGTGAATTTATCAAATTGGTATGAGTTTGTTCTATTGAGTAAATTCAAGTAATTATTTGGCTGTGAAAAAGAATATTGATTACTGCAAATTTTGGGCCAGAGAATTGTCTCTATGAATTTGGGAATTTGTATGAGGATTTGGTTTGCAGGGTGAGGAGTTATTTTTTCTATCTGCATCAAAATTTAAGGTTGGGTTTTTGGTTGTGAAGTATATGTTCATTTGGCTCAAAAAATTTGATCTAAGCACAAAAATTTATCTTCATAGGTTATGGTGAGATTCTAAAATGTTATAAGCTTTAGAGTCAAATAACCCAAAAAAAATATTTATTCTAGAAATGTGATTTTTAGGGAGTTAATAACTTTTTTAGGTTCAAAACAACTAAAGGAAAAAGATAGGACAAAAATAGTACATTTTGATACTAAGGTCGAGAAGTAGAAAGATGCAAATATGAAAGAACAAATAGGTGTATTAGAGGATGAGAAGAGGGTTAAAATGAGGATTTGTAGGATAATCATACAAAATAGCAAGTAGTGCTCCTTAATCCTACCTTGAGCAGGTCTACAAGACAATGGAATCCAATTGACAAGTATAGCCCACTAGATTTTTTATTATGTATTTTCTTTATTGAGTATTGATGATGAATCTAGATCTTTTAAGGAGGCTCTCTCTTCAAAGGATAGTGAGTCTTGGGTGCAATCTATGTAGGACAAGATAATGACCTTAGATATTTGTGACACCCATGATCGTATTAGTTTTTTTTTAGGGAAGGAATCTCATTGGTTGCAAGTAGGTGTATAGAAATAAAATTAATATAGGTGGTCAATTAGAGTAATACAAGGATAGATTGGTGGCCAAGGGATACTCTTAGAGAAAGAGTCAATTTTGATGAAATATTCTTTAATATTATGATAAAATTGGAAGGGCCAATACCCATTACAAAGCAGCCATAAAGGAAAAAAGGAAACACAACTCACCAGAGGTGAGACAAGGACAAGGAAAAGAGAACAACAAGAACAACAAAACCAACAAGGCTAATGATCGAAGGCAAGAACCAGGAGAAAGTTTTTGGAAAGACCTAAAACCCATAGAGCAAATCAAGGAGGTTTAAATTCAAAATTTAGCAAAGATTACAAAGTAGGAGCAAGGCCAAAAACAGGTGAGCCACCAACCTTATTAGAAAAATTTCTCTTATGCTTGCAGGAAGCACCATCTAGCCTAAAGCTCTTAGTAGAAAACTTCTCATTACCAATACAAGTGGGAGGAAACTCAGCACCTGTGCGAACCCCAGTCCTAGTACCTGCAAAACAATAAGAATGAACACATTAGCTTAGAGATTGCAAGGTAGAACAAGGATTCCCCATGAAATCCATTCACCAAATTCAAATTAGGAAAGAAAACAATGAAGAACACAATGAAACAAGAAAATATAGATTCAATCCTAATTAGACTAGCAAACATATGATCCCATGGGGGAATTGGTCCCAATTTGATGTGAAAATTGGCCCTTTCTCAATCCCTATGATGCAAGCTTGATGTGTTGATAGTTGATCCACTTTGATGATGTTGAAGAGTGCTCCAAACTAAAAACCTACATAACCTAGCTATGATTCAATGGTGATGGATGGAATGTGATAGATATTTTAGCATGGTAACTTTGCATAATTTGTGGATGATCAAATGAAGGATGAACCTCTTTATTTATAGATGAGATTGAAGGATGAATGTACAAACTTGAGAAATGTGGGACTAGCATTCATTCAGTGGAAAGATGCCACTTGTCAATCCATGAGTGGATGGAGGATGTGCAAGTTTAGAGGATTGTGCCAATAAATGCCTATTTTTGAATTTTAAATTTGTTGAAATGACATGCAAGAGGGAAGGGAAAATGCAATAAATGCCACTTGGATCAAGAAAAAGGACATGTTAAGATAGAGTTAATGCCTTGTTGGATGTACATGTCCACTTGGAATTTTTGAATTCAAACTTGGAGAATATTCTAAAAGATGCCTTGTTGAGGAAAATTGAGATTTAATAAATGAATTAAATCTATTTTGATGTGCAACTTGCAAAATCTAGAGGATGGGAAATGATAAGAGAGATTAAATTAACCAAGGGTTAATTAATTTATTACGAGATTAGATGATGTGACTTGTTTGACTCAAATTTATGGATTTATTTAAATAAAATAATGAGAAGAATGTGACAAGAGATTAATTAAATAAAGATTTTGATTTATTTAATTAAAATAGATGATTGTCAGATTAAATTAAACAAGGTTTTAATTTATTTAATTTAATAGATAGACTTGAGGGATTTAATTAAATAACGTTGATTATTTAATTAAATAGGACAATTAGATCAGGATGATTAATTTAATTATAGAGAAGAGATGACTTAACTAGATAAAATGATTTATTTAATTAAGAGAAAAATATTGATGAATTTAATCAGATAAGGAGATTTGATTAAATGGTTAGACTGAGGGATGATTCAAGACGAAATGATTTTAGTAGTCGAGATCAGATGCACAATGTCAATCGGTACATTTTACGTATCTACAACACCAACCCCACCATTCGTTTTCCTTTTTATCCTTGACATAGGACCATTACAAGCACCACCATGGGAGTTCGAGGTAGTAGCAGATTGGTAAAGAGTTTCACCAAGTTGAGTATGCACCGTATTATTTAGATCCTTCTTAGGATAACACAAACCCTAAGCACACTAGTATAGAAACAACAATAAACTATTGAAAATACCACTAAAAACTACTTAAACTTAGTCATGTGACCATTAGTATTTTATTGCTAGTCATATATAACATGACCAAATTGATTACTAAACCATTTTTAGTCATTTATTGGTTGTTTTGATTGATCGATTTGGTAATATATTTAGTTGTTGATTTAGTCATTCATTGTTGTAATCTAGTCACTTATTTAGTCATTTTTTTCCACTGATATATTTAGTCATTGATTGTTGTAATCTGGTCACTTATTTATTCATTTTTTATTCATTCATATATTTAACTGGTCACTTATTTAGTTGTTGATTTAGTCATTGATTGTTGTAATCTAGTCACTTATTTAGTCATTTTTTTATTCACTGATATATTTAGTCATTGATTGTTGTTAACTAGTCACTTATTTAGTCATTTTTATTCACTTTCACTGATTTTTGTCAATTGGTAGTATATTTAGTCAATTTAATCATTAATTAAATTCAATTAGTAGTATAGTTAGTCATTTTAATTAACCAATATTTAAGGATTTAAGCATGAAACACAAAAATACACATCAAACATCAATCACACACAATAAGACAACCATTGAGAAGGAAAAATCGGTGAACTTTATTAATAAAAGAAAGGTGTTCTAATTACAGCTTAGAAATAGAGTATTACAATTGTTATTTTTAGTCACAAGACTGAGAATATGAGTTATAATATTGCACATAAATGACTGCAAGAAAGAAACTTCTCCAAAAAGCTTTTGTAATGATGGAAACACATGCTTGAATCCCTTCAATGTGAGCACATGCCCCTTTGATCTCTTAAAACTTCTACAACATGGGAAATCTTCCTAGAGTAAGTTGTAACTTGTAGAATCTAAGAAGGAGAGTGTTGATCGTGTCCCATATTTGAAGCTCTCTCCTTCAATGCAGTCAACAATAACCCAACTAGAATCTTTTCACCTTTATATCCAACGTGCCATCTGATATGAGCAACAGGGTGTTGCCTTTTCCACCATGAATGAAGTTGTGCCTCAATACAACCAACAAAATTACTATAGTCTCAATTCAAAAAGAATAAAATTTCAATGTATATTGCAAGTTTACAAAAGTACTAACACAGAAGAAAGATAAATCAATTAAAAAATTATAGCCTTGTCAACAAATGCCTTACGCAAAGTGTTCAACATAGGCCAAAAATATGCATATTGAACCCTTGATTTCAGAACCTTGTTCAAAGTTTAAGAAAGGTGATATGCTTAGATTACATAATGAAGTTAACATTATAAAATGAAGTCTATCAACACTAACCAGACTGGAACAACATTATCAATAGAAATTTCCTAGAAACCAAGCCCAAGAATGCCATCAGACTTAATTAGACAACAAAAATGTCAACCCTAGTTCATGTGTTGTCTGAGTAAAGACTTGTACCATGGAAGAATCCATTTACATAAATTCCAAATTAAGTTGATGAAAAAAAATATTTGGTATCCAACTGGGAAGCCTTAACATCCAAAAATTACTAACCTGATGTTTCACAACAAGTTTCCCAACTATGACATCATCTTTACTTAAGAAACTGGATATTGGTCCACTGCCATATTGAATCTCATAGGATTCTCCTTCATAAACAAAAAATGATATATATTAATTTTTTACCAACTTCCTTAATAACCCCATGTAAGCAGACTAAACTAAGTGAGGTTAAGGGTTTGAAGTAGAGTACCATCTTCTTGGTATGTGCTTGACTTTAATGACTTATATCTTGAATGAAAATACCAAGCTAGTTGCATTGTAAAATCATTGTTAATCATTGTTATAAAAATAACCACAAAATCCTCTTTAATTAAAATAATCCTTCTAGATATTTTAGTTAATTTCTAAGAGAGCTAATTTCACTATCCAAACAACCATCAATCTATTTACTGTATATAATTTCCCAAAATTTAGAATTTGAATGTAATGAAACTAACCATAATTACCATAGATTTGACACCAAAATGTAGTACAAAATGAATTGTTTGATAGAATTTCTCAAAGAAATTTCATCTCATGGAATGAAATGAAATGATTACAAAATGTGCACAAAATGGATTTTGCAAGGAAGCTCTCAAAATATTTGAATTAATGAAGCACTCTAGAACACCAACATTTTAAGCTTTGCTTGTGTTCTAGATGCATGTATTCATGCAAGTTTAGTGGATGAGGGTTGCACATACTTCACACATTAGTAACCCTTATTGCATTACATATATAGTTGATCATAAGGTGTGCACGGTTGACCTTTGTGCTTGTGCTAGCTATCTTGAGGACACCCTAAACATTATTACTGAGATGCCAGTTAAACCTTTGGTTCTTGTGGATCATATATGAATATAGGATGAGTATTCCAACAACACAGATTTTTTAATTGGATCCTAAAAATGTTGCAAATTATGTTCTTCTCTAAAAAATCTATACAAAAATGGGCAGGTGTGGTGAGGTTCAAATAGTAAGGAGATTGATGAAAGATAGAGAATTAAAAAGATACCTGCATGTAGTTGGATTTAAGGGCATAAAATGGTACATGGTTTTTTGTGTAGGAGACAGATCACATCCACAAACATGGGAGATCTATGCAAAATTGGAGAAATTGGCTTGATAAATGAAGGCAACAAGGTATTTCCAGATTCAAGACTTTTACTTTATGTTATGGAATAGAAGAAAAAAGAATCATTTATCTACCACCATAGTGAAAATTTAGCAATTGAATTTGGTTTTTCAAACATGGCCCCTGGTACAACTATTAGAGTTGTTAAGAACCTTCAAGTATGTTTTGATTTTCACACTACATCTAAATTCATCTCCAAGATTGTTGTAAGAGAAATTTTTCTAAGAGATGTGAACCATTTCCATCATTTTAAATAGGGACAATGTTCTTGTAGAGAATATTGGTGATGTTAAATGAAACAATCTAAAAAATAGGCTTCCACTTTAATAATGTGCACTACATCATATATCCAGTAATAACGAAGGGACATCCATCAAAGCATAACAATAGAGATTTTTTTTTGTCATATGTTGTAGTTACAAGTGCCTTGCTAGACATACATGAAAATGTGGAAGCAATATACACAAGGAAAACAAATTGTTTCAAAAAAATGCCTCAAAGAAATATGATATTTCATTTTATAGTTTGACCACAATACCGCACTGTTTTGACATGATATTTGTGGTGATGCGAGATGTTACTGCTACACCACACCGTTATTGCTCAGCCTTTGTGGTAATGTGGGATGTTACTGCTACACTGCATCATTATTGCTCGACCTTCATGGTAATGTGGGATGTTACCACTACATCAAACAGTGTCTTCTTAGCTCTTGCAGGGATGCAAGAGAAGTATTTGATTTACCACCATACATTTATTTCTCGGCCTTTGCGGTAATGTGGGATGTTATCGCTACACTGCATCATGCCTTCTTGGCTCTTGTAGTATGGTGGTATTATGAAACTTGTCACAAAAATCTTATGAAACTTGTCACAACCATCTATTACCTTGACACAATAGTCTTATGAAACTTGTCAATATTTATGTGAAATTTTTAAATTACATTTAGATCTATAAGGAACCTATCCTATAGGGATGACAATCCCAAGAAACATGGCAATGGTTACACCAATAAATAGTTGACTAGAAACCATGAATTTTTAATGCATAATGGAGAATATATATAGAGTTAATTCAGTGAGCAAACATCCTTGGATAATTTTCATCAAAATTATGACAATATAAGAGTTCATAGTAGAAAATCATATACCCTCAAAGACTTAACAGTCATAATAGACCTAGTGATAGCTTTCAAAGTCATAAGAATAAATTCATAAGAGAATATATGCAAGAGCATGAAAAGACATTGAGATGGAAGGGCAGTTGGTAGAGTTGAAGAATCAGACTTGTAGTGAGAAGGTAGGGAGAACAAAGTAATTTACAGTCAAGAGCATAATGGCAGTTTCTTAGGTGACTATATTTGGGCAAGGAGAGAAATTAGTGACAATATTACCATCAAAACAATAAGGATACTCAAAACCCTACCAAATCCTAGGGCCTTTTTCATCGCCTTGTAGAGATCTCAAACATGCATGAAAATATCTCACAAAGACTAAAATCCTCTCTATTTTTGATGATCACAAAAAGTAACAAAAAATTAGATTTACGAGTGATGAAAAGAAGTACATGGAAAGTATATTATGCTGATTTTTTTTAAAAAAAAAACTTAACCATTAACTATCCAATACAATCTAACAAAATAGGAATACACAATGAAATATTATGATTAAAAAAATGATAATTTTAATGATTATCTTAAGGTAGACAAAAAAAAATTGTGCAAGTGAAAAATAACACCCTTAGATTATTTTGAACAAATAACATTTTAATTTACATCATTTTCAAGCAACAGTTTTTTAGATCCATCCAGCTGTACAAAATCAAATCTTGACAATCTTGACGATTTGATATTTTTAGATCTATTCTTGGGTGTATCCTACAAACTTCATCATAGAAGGATGGGTAATCACCTCATTTAGACCTGGATGTGGAACTTCCTTTGTTCTTTTCATAGTATCCAAAATAGGCCTAACAAATCCTAGAAGAAATAACCACGTAAACATGCAAAAGGAAAAGCTAAATCAATAGTAATTTACTAATTTTCATTCAACTTCTTTGTAATCATTTTAAGTACCTAATTCTAGATTTATAATATGAAGTTAGCTATTCAAATAGCTTAAATAATTTTAAGTTATAAAATTGATAAATAGGCTTTAGCAATTCAAAAAAAAATCCACTTCTAAAATTTTAAATATTTTTATTGTATCTATTTACCGTTGTTAGAGAGTTGCAAACTGTGAATTGTCCTCTGTCCTATAGGACTGAGAAAGAAGAACACTATCAAACAGTGATTGAATAATAAAAAACAGTCCAAAAACAATGAAAGTTACTATCAAATGGTGGCAAATATTTGTCCTCTAAGTCATTTGCACATGGTGATTGAGAACATAGTGAGTAAGAAGTAAAACATCACTGGATCATAGCACTGCAAATGGTCATGAGTTATACAATGAACTTCACTATTCTTTTGATCAAAAAGGAGATCAAGATAATAACAAACATACTAATGTGCACAAAGAATGTTCATGGAGTGAAAACTTCCTTACAAAGCAATTACCACAACAAAGTTTGAGGTGAATTGCACCTATTTTATGTTGATATGGATATGTTCTAACCTGTAGTTAATTGTTGTAGCATAAAATATAGGCTAAATAGTTGTTCATATACTATTGTTTCAAATTCTAAATTTAAATACCTTATTCTAGGAGAAAATCATAGGGGGAGTGTATACATAAGACAACATTGTTTCATATTCAAAATTGTTTGCTCTTTCACAATTGTTTGCTTCATTTATTTGATCTAAGACAACCTATTGTATAGAAGATGCTCTCAAAATCACAGTAAAATCCTTTAGTCTAGGATGATTGTTCAGAATCTTCCCATCATAACCATGAACAAAAGGATCAGTCATTAACCTAAACTTTGCAAGAGTTTCATCAAAATCCGGTAAGGTCAAATTTTGTCAATTGCTACTTGGGTAAAAACTCGAAGCTATCCTTGAAACCTGGTAAATTTATGGCTAACAAAAGGATCTACAGGCTAAGGAAGTTCTTAATGGATGAAATTGGGAATAAAATTTAGAATGGAAAAGAGAGTGGAAAAGTAGAATTTGATGAAACTCTTGCAAAGTTTAGGTTAATGACTGATGCTTTTGTTCATTGTTATGATGGGAAAGATTCTAAGCAGTCATCCCGGAATAAAGGATTTTACTATGATTTTGAGAGCATCTTCTATATAGTAGGTTGTCTTAGATCAAATAAATGAAACAAATATTTGTGAAAGAGCCAACAATTTTGAATTTGAAACAATGGTGTCTTATGTATAGTCTCCCCCTATGATTTGATCCTAGAATAAGGTATAGCAATTTAGAATTTGAAACAATGGTATATGAACAACTATTTAGCCCATATGTTATGCTACAACAATTAACTATAGGCTAGAACATATCCATATCGACATAAAATAATAAGTGCAATCACTTCAA
>VDFB02006323.1:0-38510 GCA_007258455.2 Sequoia sempervirens
TCCTAGGTAGACTGGACTGGACTAGAGTAAACTATAATTTCTCATCACCCAGGATCACTGAAAGGTGCAAGGGGAGTGGATACATCAACAACTTACTCCCAAGCACAACAAACAATGTAAATTGACCCTTTAATTAATCTATGTGTGCCTAGCTAGTATGGAAATCAACAGACAGACTAACTAAAGGGGTCTTCAACTGATCATCTTGCTAAAAATACGCTAGTAATTTTGACCACCAATCTTGGACAAACAAAGGATAATTTTTTGCACAAATCGTTAGTAAAAATAACACACTCACAAACAGACGAGTTAGCAGATCAATACCCGAAATCACAAACAAATTGAAGCTAAAAATTGAAAAATTAAGTTTTGGGAATACCTCAAATTCGCCTGTGTGAGGAAACCTTTCCTATTTATGTTGATTAAAGTTGCCTATTTGGGAGGTTGGGAAAATACACAGATGCCTGTTTAGGTGGATGGGAAAATTCGCAAATTCCTATCGAGGAGAAGGGGTGAATTCACAGTCGCCTATGTAACTTGATCACTCTCACCTATTCCTGGAAACCTCTGTGTGTCCACCTCTATTTCAAGAAACTTCACCTTTCAAGTCAAATTTTCCTCTTTTTTAGAAATATTGAATTCTAGTTCATCTTAGTCAGTTGAAAATTCGCCTCTGTAACTAGCGGATTCGCCTATCAGGGTGGATTCGCCCCTGCGTGTGAAAATTTGAACCTGTAAAACTCAAAGAACAACAAACATAAAAGTGCAGACCCATGACATGGGTCCCACTGGGCATGCCAAAAATGTGTGTAGGTGAATTCCTAGTCTAAAATTACAAAACAAAAGAGAATGCAAACAAGAAAAACACAAACAACACCTCAACGATTAGCCTAGTTGAACTTGAACAAAACAAAAGATAAGGAGAGTATTTTACCTTGTCCAAGTTGATGAGTTGGTTGGCCCTGTTGATCATTTGAATGTGTGTTCCTTTGGATGGAAAATAGCATGAAACCTAGCTCTAAATGATCATGAGATGATGGAGAATGCAATTATGCAAGTGGGTATTGCAATGCATGCACGATATGGATGCAAAGGGTGTTGCAACAATGGTGGTTTTTGGATTGGTTGAATGCTTGAAGGCTAGAGTGTTAAGTTGAATGCAAGTGTGTGTTGATTGTTGAATGATTCCAATGAGGGAAAAATCCTCCCTTTTTTAGGGAAACTCCTCTAAATAATGGAGGGTCAAGATGAGGCCACAATGGACAAGATCAAGGGCTAGGGTGAGTTGAAGACTCACAAGCCCTCACATCTTGCCATGTGTTAGGTGAGGTGTCAAAAGGGAGATGAGGTGGAGGTACCTTATGGTATCTAGGGATTGGGACAAGATCTCCTCATAAAGTAGGTCCTTGTCCACATGTGGGTGATGGGATGTACGAGGAATTAAAAATTCCTCAAATATCCACATGGGGAAGAGGGGTGGAATTAAAAATTCCTTAAAAGGCCTAGGGAGAATAAATGTGAATTTAAAATTCACATCTGGAAGGGGTTGCCTTCTCCAAAAGGAGAAAGAAATTAATGAAGGTTGACTTAGGGGTATGCCATAAATGGCATGAGGATTAGGTTGACCTAATCAGATAATTAAGGTTGTGCAAATAGGGGATTAGACAAATTAATGATGGAGTAGGAACAAGTGGGGAGTTATCGAGGATGTGACCCTAATCATGATAAGGGGTATACACATCCTAATCACAAGTTAATTTAAATTAACCTGGATTAGGAAGAACTATGAAGGATGAAACAAGGAAAGATAAAATGATGAATTTAAAATTGATTTAAATTCATAAAGGGATATGACTAAATTAAATAAAGTATAACATTTATTTAATTTAGAGAGGAAAGGGGATAAGGGATAAAGTATTTAATTATTTAATTAAATAACTTAGGAACATTAGAAGGGGAATATTAATTAAATAATAAATTATTTAATTAGAGCGGATAAGGGATGCAGGATAGAGGAATAAAGGGGGTGAATTTGACCATATGGGGGTGGTTAAATTTAGGTGTCTACAGTATCTTGGTGAAAGAAGATGCAATAATTAAGAATCATGAAAGTCTTGCTTGTCCTTCTCCTCATCCCCCTTGGGAAGATATTATGACACAAGAAGATGAGATCATTTCCACTACTTTACTTAGGCTACATTCCTCTCCCAACGACTCCCCTACTTGTAAAAATGCTTTAGTGAAAGAGGATACAATCATGAATGATCATGAAAATCACATTTTTGAGGAGGATATGTTGGTGTTAAGAGATCCAATTATTGAGAGCTATGACAATCTTACCTCTCCCACTTGGGAAGACATTATAGGACATGGGGATGTAATTGTAGACAACCACGATAATAACATTTGTTCTTCTCCTAATATATTTCCTAGTTGTGAAGAAGATAGTTTAGTGTTAGAAGATACACTTATTGAGAGTCATGAAAATCTCATTTCTTCCTTTCCTAATGCTCCTAACATTTGGAGAGATATATTTGAACAAAAGGATCCAATCATTGGTAAGGATGACAATGATGGTTTTTCCTCTCTTAATGCCTCCCCTATTTGTGGTGAAGCTACTTTTACAAAATATAACCATGGAATGTGCTAAACCTTTGTTTACTCCTCTCCTAAAAGATCTCCTACTAGGGTAGCTATTATGGCACAAGCGAATGAGACCTTAGAGAAAAAGGATGAAATCATGGAAAACCTTGAAAATCACATTTATTCTTCTCCTAGTATCGCTCCTAGTTGTGAAGAAGATATTTTGGTGTTAGAAGATCAAACCAATGAGCATTATGAATGTCCTATTTGTCTCTCTTCTCCTAAGGAAAACATTATTCAACAAGAGAATACTTGTCATTGATAAGTAAGAAAATATAACCATTGATAACTCCCTTTCTTGTGATGAAGTCATTTTAGAAGAATCTACCTTTGAATGTCATAAACATCTAGGTTGTAGTTCTCCTAAAAACTCTCCTACTAGGGAGGATATCATGGTGCAAAAAAATGAGAAAATTGACACGTGTCTTTCAAACAATAGTGATGTGACTTCCTTAGATGAAGATGATGAAGTGACATTAGACTCTCCTTCAATAAGAGATCATGAAAATAAGGATAAGTTAGGTGAGGCTATGAACATTAGAACTCCCTCGAGTCCTTTAATTCTTAGATGTGGTATCCATACATAATAACCTAGCCAAAATAACCCTAGACACAATAACCCCATCATAATAACCCAAGGACAAAATAACCTAGGGTCATAATAACCCATGGAAAGAATAACCCGTGGTCATTTTTAGAAACATACATGTAATTTATAAATTTTGTTTTCCTTTCTCTATATTCTTATGGGGATATTATGTCCATGGGTTATTCTGACCATTGGTTATTTTGGCTTGGGTTATTATGAACTTGGGTTATTTTTTCCTTGGGTTATTGTGACTGGGTTATTTTTTCCAGGGTTATTTTGGTCAGGTTATTATGTCCTACAATCCTTAGACGTCCTAAAGATCTTTTAATTATTGCACCTCCTAAGGCTAAACTCATCCTTTACCCACCCTCAAACCAACCACAAACTCAAAAAAAAACTCATCCTCATCCTTGAAAAACCTAAGAATAATGTTTCATAGCAATCAAATTATAATACCATTGCTCATACATATAACACTAGAAACAATCTACAACCAAGACAAACACCTTCAACATCCCTCCCATTGCCTAACCTGATCTTGCTTGGTCCTCCTCGTTTTCTTTTACAAAGTGGAAAGGAGTATGATCTTGTTGAACAAATTAAGAATACTCCTACTAAGATATCATTATGGGACCTTATTCAAGCCTCCTCTCATTATCATAACATGATCCAAAGTTCCTTACAACAACTTCCTACCCCTCCTAATGTACAATCAAATGACGTGGTAGCCCAAATTCAAGCTATAAATTCAATCAACATATACATTACTTTCCATCAAGATGAGTTACCTCCCTTGGAAGTGCGAAATAAAAATGAATCCTTCATGGTAATAGCTCAATATAATATAACAAGGATAAAGCAAACCCTTTTTGACAATGGCTCAACTCATAATGTGTGTAGTGTAACCTTTTTGGATAAAATTGGCATAGATAAATCAAGAATTCAATCTTCCTCTTTATCTATTAGTGTGTTTGATAATTTTGGAAAACAACTACTTGGTGTGATTACACTACCTATTAAAGTTGAAAAAGTTACATTACAAACTCTGATCCATGTTATGCCTCATAATCTTTCATACAACCTCTTTCTAGGAAGACCATGGATTCACGAGATGCGTGCGGTGCCTTCAACTCTTCATCATAAAATTAAGTATATATACAACAAAAAAGTGCATACAATCAAAGTTGATTCTGAGCCTTATAGTGTTTTACAAATTGAAAAATACAAGGAAAATCCTTTGAAAACATTAACACCAACTACAGAAGTAGAACCTATGCAAGAAAAGGAGAAAGAGAAGCATATTGAAGAAGTCACGAAGCTATTAGAAGATGATTGGGGTTCCTTGGATTTCACACCAACATTCATGGGAAAATACAAGATCATAACAAAAGAGGACCTGAGAAGGGAAAAGAAAAAGTGAAAGCATCCACCTCAACCACTTTAGAAGAAGAAACAAATTACACAACAAACTTTGATGAAGTTGATTACAAACAACCACCGAATTTGAAAGAAATGAAAAATATTTTTGGAAAAGGTTATGAACTTATGAAACAACTTGGCTATGATGGAAAAGGATGTGGTGCAAGAGAACAAGGTATTTGTGTCCCTATAGAGTCTAATACACAAGAAACGACTAGTGGTCTTGGTTATTGTCCTTCGAAAGAAAAGAAAGAAACACAAAAGTCTTCGCTTAACATTAATGTCATCACACAAAGAACTTCTAGGACAGGTCTTAGTAACAAATGGAGTTCATTATATTTTACACCCTCCCTTCAAGGAGAGAACATAATCTCACAATATAAAGAGTCTTGTGTAAGTATGACACCTAGTACTAAGCAAGAGATATATTTTTCGCAAAATAAAGCAATATCTTCTATTGATCAAGAGAGTATCTTGTCGAGACTCCTCCAATATTGCTTGATATCTCTCCCTCCAAGAACATGAAAGAAATTCTACTACAAAAATTCATTTTGTGCATATCATATATTTCATGGTCATTCTACTAATGAATGTAAAGCTTTGAGTAATCAAATTCAACATCTTAAGGATTGTGGTGCTCTTCCTTGTGTTGAAGCACCTTGTTCCTCTAATTGATACTAATTTCCAAGTTTTTCATCAGTCACCTCAGCTCACCCTTGTCTTGCACTAAGTGGGGGAAATGGGTTAGGAATCCTTGTCCTTGTATGGCACTTGTCATTGTCTCTTTTGGCTAGTTGACCACCTTCCATGTATATATACGAGCAAGCTTGGAATGTGGACGACATGCCTTAAGTTGGCTCACATGTGACGTACTAAGTTATCTTTAGTTGTTGCATTTTGGGGACAACCCCTTATCTATGATGTAGTTTCATTTAGGAACATATGACTTGGCATAGGGCTTTTCAAATAATCTCTCATGCCTTCTTTATTGGCTACTTTAAATTAGATTGCTCACAGCAATGGTGTTAGCAACTACTTTAAAGTGGGGGCATGCATCGACACTCATGTTTCACTGTTGAATTTTATTTATTCTTGAAATATTTCATTTTCTTAGTGGTGTCATTGGATTTGATTTCCTATAAGAGTGTGATATTTCTTTGACTTGACCTCTCTTTGAGACATTAAGCACGATGTTCCCTAAGAAGAGACCTTACATGAACCAAGCAAAGTCCCTTTGAACAAATCTTTACTCACATGTTGTTTCATTTTTTGGTGCCTTATTGAAGTTATTAGGAGGTATAGCTTTGGTATGGTTAGTGTATGGGAAACAAACTTAGGCATGAATTTCCCATAGCCACTTGCTTATCTATGTGAGCACATACTAGCAATGTGTGTATGTGTCTCTAGGGCTCACCTAGTGGATGGCCTGAGGTTCCACTGGCCCTTGTGAGCGTGTGTTTGGTTTACATAGTGGACATCATGCTCCACTTGTAAAAATTTTTGGACAAACAACTTAGATTTGATCCACATCGCATTGGAAAAATGGTTGAAGCTTGATCCACCTTTCTTTCTTTTTCTTTCTTCTTTATGTCTTTGATAGTGTATGCTTGTATCTTGTTGTTGCTTCATACATCATTTACATGTGTGTCCTCTTGTGCCTATGTTGGTTTGACGTAAGATCTTGGATCCTAGGGGGCTTGGCTACCTCCTTGATATTTTTCATTCTATACCATCCACATTGGTATACTTGGACCCTCTTGAATGTCTACTTTAGTGTGAGTTTGAATCAAGTTCCTCCTCTCACTAAATTGGGGGCTAAATGTAGTGTATAAAAAAGTATCCCTTTTTCCTCACTTAATTTGGGAGTAATTGATAAAATGAGCTAAGTGATACCTTAATTTGGTGTTGTAATATGTTTTACATATTCACATTAAGTTTTGGCCCTTTATCATTAAAATTTTTCTTCTTTATGCCTTAATTTGTCCTATATTACATCCACAAGCCTTATTAAATGCAATTTTCAAAGGACAACCTCGACCCTTATCAAATAACCAATCATGATTCAATGTTTTGGGTCATGTGTTCCAGATCTAGTCATTTGGGACTCATACACCACCTTGGGCATATGAGTCCCACTTAGGTCTTGGGATCTAATTTCAAATTTCACATTAAACAAGACACTTCTTGGAGTTTGTGTCTCATGTTTAAGACACTAGGACTCATACACCCAAGGTAGTGTATGAGTCCCGCTTAAACCAAGACCTATTTAATATAAAATTCTTGGTGGGATTTTATTATCCTAGATCTAATGTCAGCTTGTAGTGTTGTAATTTCAGAAAATGTGGCATAAACAAGTATAAATATAAGGTTATTTCACATAATTTCTCCTAACAAGACCTAGAAATTTTGAGTCAATCATCCTAAGATTTCACAAGAGAATTATAGAGTATTCAAGAGTATTCAAGAAGGAATTCAAGAGAAAATCATCAAGCATTTGGAGCAGCATTCAATATTCAAGCATCATGTCAAATATTTAGTGCCTCATGCATGTGGTTTTGAGCTAATGTTGTGATGTATTGTTCAAGATCAATTCAAATATTCAAAGGAATTACCTTTCATCAAGAATCATGATCATGATCTACATCCATTGAGGCCACTTCATGATTGTTTGCATACCTACACTCTAAGGATTCAAAAAGGTTTGGTGAGTTGTTACATTCATTTGTTCATTCATCATTCCTTCATGTTATTTCAATTCATTTCAAAGTTTAATTACTCAAACAAGATCTAATTGAGGCAGAACCCCATCCACTAACAAAATCAACATTTTTCTCTCTCTTGTGATGTGTGTTTTGCATATTTATGTGAATAGGACTAAATCACCACCATGGGTGTATAATTCCCTATACAACCATTTTACCAGTTTTTAGAGGATCCAGATCTATCACCTAAAGATTATAGTTTTTTCCTGGAAACCCTAGACTGGGACTAAATCACCCAATCTAGTGTATGAGTCCCAGTACACATCAAAAACAACAAATTTCAAGGTTTTCATATCTTGTTTAGTCATCTATGATTCTCTAGGTGCTTTTATGTATCTTTATGTATAGTGATCTAATTTCATATTCTAAGTTTGTAGGGTTAGTGTATTCATGTTTGCATGTTTCCTTAGAAACTTCATTCAATGGTGAACCCCTCCATTTAATCACACCTAAGGAAACCACCCCCTTTTATACTCCTTCCCTCAATTAATTCACTTGATTGAGGGATCTTGGTTTCCTAATGAACTATGTGAAATAGGTCCCCTATGTCCATCTCCCAAAAGGTGGAACCCTATTTCCTATGGTTCAATTTCTAACTAAAAACTAATTTTGGTCAAACATATGATCTAGTAAGATTCATTCTAGATAAGTTAGATATGTCCAAAACTTTTCCAACTAAAATTGTTGGCTAAATGCATATGTAGCACCACTTTGAGGCCAATTTACCAAACAAAAAAAATTATTTGAAAAAATTGTTGTTTCAACAACTCGTATTCCTATAAATAATAAGACTTTGTAAGGGGCATGCAAGGGTAGACCTAGTTGTGTTTATTTTTGCATGCATATGTTATTTTGGTGTCAAATTGAGGGATGCTTTATGCCAGACTAAGATATTTTTATGTCTAATGGAGGGTGTGGTTTATTTCTAAGGTTCTAATATTTGTGACTTGGTTTTGATGGTATACAGTTTGTGACTTTGGAGTAATTTTTTGATGTTTGGGATGGTGATGTTATAAAATAATAAGGGGTAAAATGATTTAAAATCAAATTTGAATCAAGTAGATCTAGATCCTTAGTGATTAGGGATGATTTGGGATTTTATCCTTTCTTACTTAGGATAATCGAGTTCCTAAAAAAAATTGGATGAGTATTTTGGAGTTCACTAACTTAGGAATTGCAAAAGTCCTAAATTAAATCACCCAAGTTTGATTAAGGATAACTTAATACACTACTTAATATAGGCAAGTCCTTAAGAAATATATAAGCTAGAGATAAAGATAAACAATTTAGATCAACTCTTAACAAGTTTGATTTTATTAATGGCTTATGGTTTTGGATTTTGGATTTTTATTTTGGATTGGATTTGGATTTTTTTTTAATATGGTTGGTATTGGATGTATAGGTTCAATGAAAAATTATGGATGGAAAATTTTTGGATGTTTTTCTATAGATTAACTCCAAGTGAAGGTTATTTATATAGGTGTAGATGAATACAATTATTTGGACATAAATATGCATATCTATGAAAGTTTGTGATGATTATGATGGTTAAAGAAAAATTGAGATGAAGTACTATGATTATGGCTAGAAATTGGAGTTGTTTTAAGTTGGTTTAATGACTATGGTAGGTCTACCTAAGGTTGTCACTATAAATATTTCAATATACAAGGTCTATTTCTTTAATTTTAGATTTGGATTGTTTGTATTTTGGTGAAATAGCGCAAGATCTAAACCATGGGTCGATAACAATGAGATAACACACACACAATTTAGGGGTAGAAAGCACTGATATGCAAAGGAACTAAATAGGGAGGTGCAAGCACTAAAATAAACAAGTGCTAAAGACAAACAAGAGTGATTACTAGTGCAGATGTTAAAAGGTTGAGTGAAAGCACTAAAACAATGAAAGTGCTAATTGATAGGACTGAGGAACTGAACTAGAAAACCTAGCTATGTTTGATATTTGGCAAGAGGTTTTGCAAACAATAAGGCACAATGACTAACTTTACTTTCAAGGTATAAAGGTTGAATTGTGTATACTAGTTTTTCACATGGAAATATTCCAAGTTCAGTTGAGCACATTTTATAAAATTATTCAAGTAGGTGTGTTGACTAGTGTGGGTCCAAAGTAAAATTAATCTACTAAAACCTTCTATTAGTAAATGAATAGTTAGGGAAAGTTACATACATGTGAATTACCTAGCCAAAGGTGGCAAAAAGGTGTTACCTTGGCTAATTATATCTCATCACCTAGAGATTCATTGTGAGTAACTTTGAGATATGATACACATACCCTACACCACACTAGCAACAACTAAAAAGGTCTTATCTAGAGGGTATATAAGATCTCTAGGGGAGTCCTCAAATTACCAAAAGGGTACGTGAGGCCCAATATATGAACACTAGACCATCTACAAGTGTGGGCTAGGAGCCAAGAAAAATATCATACCAACCCTTCACCTTGTGTCTTGAATAACCCGAGGCCCCAAAGATTTGTAAAATATGGCATGATTAGATTGAGGTAAAATTTTATTTCTCCCTCTTTTATATAACTCTCTAGAATGTTTGGTTAAGGTCATCCCTTGGGGTGATGAAATCCCCAAGTAGGCCTCCTAATGGGAAATATTAGTGCTAGGTGTTTTTGATCCCCAAGATCACACTAAGCATGAGGGGAGAGAATACACACAAACTAGCACACCTTAGGATATTATCTAAAAAAAAGAGTGATGTTTTTGATCCCCAAGATCACACTAAGAAAAAGGGGAGATCATACACCAATCATTCTTTCCTAATACATGGAAAACAAATTGTAGGAGTTGACAGTGAAATCCAAGGAGATAATAGTAAGCTACCACAATCCAGGATTGCTTGCAAAATAAAAGATATCCTTCCACAAGAGAGTATGGAAAATAATAAATTTCTTGATATTGATGCAATAATATAAAATTATCAGTAATGGATCAATGATAGTACATCCCCTATGATTACAATGTACAAGAGGCCTTATTTATATAGGCAAGGTGAAAGATAGGATTAGACAAGATCATAACAAGTTTCTTAATCCTATGACACGAGAAAAAAATATTAAATGAACTAGACACAAGAAATGAATGACATAAAATAAGATAAATTTCATGACAACTAAGACTTCTAGAAAGATTCCTAGGACATAAGTAAACTTAACATGTGAATAGGACCTACTAGGTGAACTAGTTAAGTAGAAAACCTTAATCAAACTACCACCCCCCTTAATTGCAACTTAGGGAGTAGTAGAAAAATGAAAAAATGTAGATATGATGCAAGGATACAAGGATGGGTCCTAACTATTAACCATGTTAGGTACCCATTTACAAAAATCTCTCACAAACATAAAAAAGGAGAACTTTATGGGAGAAAAAACCTCTCCAAAATAAAGAAATACCAGTGAAGGAATAAAAAGCCTCCAAAATAATATTCCAAAAGGAATAGGAATATGAAGAAAACCACTAAAGAATGAATAATTTTCTGAAAACTATTGAAAGATAATTATTATAGTGTTGAAATTGAAGAACCTCCTCTAAAATAAGGGTGATGAGTAAGATCAAGAAGACACCAATCTACATGAGTGCCCCCAAAAACACTACTTGAACAATGATCAAATGGAAAATAAAAAGAAAACACATATGAAAATCAAAGATACAAATGACACATAAATTTACATGAGTGACCCCAATGAAACTACACAACTAATGCAAAGAATATTGCAAGTTAAAAATATAGGTGCCAATAGTCTAAAGAAAATTGATCTACAAAGAATGGAATGTTACCTCAAAAAAATAGGAATGCAAGAGTTTCTACATGGTAAATTCTCCATATCATTGAAATGCATGGGTAACCATCCACTGCATCCACCTATTATATAGAAACAAATACTAGATACATAGCTCACTCCAAATAGAAGACAAAGAAGCATTAGCATGAACAATTTGATACCCCCATAATGCTGACAAGGGAGAGGAATGAAATTATGTGTCACCATGTAGTGCATCAAGTAGAAGAAACAACATCTAAAAGTTCACAAGAGAATACTTGCAACTAAAAAAGGGTCTGAAAACCAAGGCACGCACACAGGAGGCAAAAATCACAAGGATTTGTTGTTATCTTGGAGGGACACTCACTTGACAAAGGTGTGTTGGAAAAAAACTAAAGCACTCCAAAATCCCCCATGAAATTTTATAATATAGTATGAGTATAAAATAAGGCACAAAATGATGTGCAAAATATCTAGAAGCATCTACAATAGTGACACTTAATCTCTATTTTTCTACAAATAAGAAAGTGCTTTTAAAAGATGCTCAAAACTCCTAAAATGGACAAAATATTGGAAATACATAAAGAAAAACCCAAATGAAACCATCATGTTAGTGTATTTAAGTTTATATTAGGGTAGTTACTCCAGGTGGTTTTTCCCATAGAATAGTTTTTTCACCCGTTTTATATTTCTTGCCTTTAAAAGGTTGTACAATATGCAATTTAATCATCTCATATTTTTCCCTTTCTGGTGAAATTGTGTACTTTGCTTCTCTCATTTTTCTGTGAAGGTTTATCTTGTAAATGGTGATCTTGGGCTCCACCTACATGGTATCAGATCATGTATGTAGCCCCCCCGTAGGAAGGAAAAAATGAGATATTATATCCCCCCCCATAATGAAGAAGCTCCAATACTGATGAAATATGCCTGAAAACAAAAAATGATGTATGTAGTCCTTAACGGGTGTGATTGAGTCCTCCATCCATGCATCTTGTTTTGTTTTTTCTTTTCTCTCTTTTGAAGAGGTGTTTTTTCCCATAGGATTTTTCTCCTTTTCTCCGGTTGTGAGAGATTGTATTGTAAATGGGTACCTAACATGGTTGTGTAGCTAGGACCCATATTGCATTTTTTTCTTTTTTGCATCTTCATTCTCCCTAAGTTTTCGCTTAAGGGGGGTTTTAGTGTATTTAAGTTTATCTTAGGGTAATTACTCTAGGTGGTTTTTTCCTGTAGAGTAGTTTTCTCACCCGTTTGATATTTCTATCCTTTAAAAGGTTGTATGATATGCAATTTAATCATCTCATATTTTTCCCTCTTTCTAGTGAAATAGTGTACTTTTCTTCTCATTTTTCTATGAATGTTTATCCTAAAAATGGTGATCTTGGGCTCCACCTACACATCCCACACAAAAATAAGGTTTTTAGGTGCCAAAACATGCAAGTAATCAACTCAAATTTGAAAACACGAAAATATGAATTAAATATTTCTTAGGAAAAATCTAGAAAAAGTGCATTGATAGCTAAGAATATCTCTAAAATACCTTTCCAACGCCACAAGAATTATGAAAAACAAAGGAATTAGAAAACATTATGATCTTGGGAGTTGAAAAGGAACTTTTGACTTAAATAGGAAATCAAATGTACCAAAAGAGAAATTTGAGAAAAATATATGCACCATTCGAAAGTGCATGGAATAAGCTTTCCATCGATATCTCATTCACAAAATTTTGACACTCTAGAAAAAATTTATGATAAAATGAAAAAAATGCTCTATTTAGGGCATAGGGGACCCAAAATAAGTCCCTTGAGTGCTAGTGGGTAGTTGCTCGATATGACCTTGTTCTAAATTAAAAAAAAATGCATCGTTGATGGGCAGCGAGCGGGTATAGTGGTAGTGGTTCCTAGGTGGGTAGCGGATGCTCACGCCACTCAGACCTTAGACCTCGTAAGGAGATATAACCAACTATAAAGTTGATTAGACAATCATAAGCTAGAGATTTGTATTGGTTTATCAAGTATATTTTCAATATTAAAAAAATTAATTTAAAATTTTACTGTCATACTATGATTATGTAGGCTTATGTTGGAGCTCATACAATAACGCAAAGGATGGTGCCAACAAATACAAAGAATATTTTACGAATATGTCAATTCTGCAAAGGGTGTCATTCTATCGATGACATCATCTATTTCATATGGTATGGATTCATACATATTTTGTACAATTGTATGGACAGTTTTTTTCCAAATTTTCCAAACCCTTAAAAAATGGACAATTTTTTTCATTGCCCAAATACCAAGTATTTTATATAAAAATAGGGGTTTTGGGCCTTTTGGACTCAATGAGGTTTGTTTTATCCCAAAGTAAATAGAAAAAACTCATTCCCAAATACCCTTAGATCTGAGAAGGGGTTTGTATATTTGGAGATCTGATACAATGGAGTTGATAACAAAATCCAATAGCCCAAGATCACCTAAGAAAAAAACCTTCTACAAGAGAATATGGCAAGAGAATGGATTGCTTGACATTGATGCAATACTATACAATGATCACAAATGGATCAATGATAGTGCATCCTCTGTGATTATAATGTGCAAGAGGTCTTGTTTATATAAAAAAGGTGAGAGATAGAATTAAACAAGATCATGACCAGTGTCTTAATCCTATGACATGAGACAAAAATATTAAATGGCCTAAGACACAAGAAGTAAATGACATAAGATAAGATAAGATCTCATGAGAACTAAGACTTCTAGAAAGATTCCTAGGACCTAAGTATACTTAACATGTGAATATGACCTACTAGGTGAAATATCTAAGTAGAACACCTTATTCACACCAACACAAAAGATAATTGCCAACTACTCTAATTTAGTTCCTAATTTAGTGGCAAAAATAAAACCTTGGACTAGAGCGAACCTACACCAAATAGATTAGTAGTTTTTTTATTAGCTTTGGAAGGCATCAAACAAATGCACCACTAAGTTAGTAACCATAAATATGTTAGGAAAATTGAAATAACAAAAGAAAAAGAAAAAGTGCAAAAGCACTAAAACATGGGTTGAAAGCACTAAATAGTGCAGGCACTTAAAGAAAAAGCACAAGCATTGACTAACAAAAGCACTCTTCATCATAGGTGTGACTATAAAAAATGGAAAATAGAAAAAATATACCTAAATTGCGCATGCATTGATCCATAGAGTAAAGGCATTGATATAAGAGACCTGCAAGAGAAAGTTAGATTGTTGCCAAAAAAATGGAGAGCCAACAAACATAGAATAGAGCTTAAGGGTAGGTTAGCAAAAAAAATCAGTTGAACAAACCAAAACATTAATCAAAAGATAGGAAAAAAAGGAAAACTAAAACAAAAATGATAGAAAAAATGCAAGTGAAGGAACTAATCCATAGAGCAGAAGCGTTGAAGCGTGTAGGTACTAAAATGATTGTTGAAGTGTTGATCCCAACTACAAAGGCAATGATCCTCAAAGTGAAGGTTTTGATCCACAACCTAGGATGTAAAAACTCACAGGAAACTCAAAAAAATGTTATTTTTAGGGACATGGGTCCCATTGGTCATATGCCAAAATGAAGATGACAAAAGGATAAAAGATGTAAAACAATAAGATAGATGAAATTAAATAGAATTTACCTCAATATTTTACCTTTTCACCTCATGATTGAGCTGAAATAGATGCACCCATGTCTACTTGGTTTGCTATTTGAATAGCTGACATTATGTGGGTTTCTCTCTAAAGAATAACCTTAGAAAATAATTTTAGCTCAAGTTGGATTATGAAAATAGAGGGACAAGGCTCCACTTTATAGATTTTTGTTGGCTAAAATGGAGGGTTAAGATGAATTGTGAGCTGGAGGGCTAGGATTAAATGAGAGGAGTGAAGTATTAGCCTTGTGACAAGTGCCATGAGAAGGTGGCTTGATAAAATGACATGTGCATGATAGAAAAGAGGGCTAGGTGTGCTCGCACATGTGTGAGAACACATTGTGAAGAACATAAGGTTGACAAGTTTTTTTGGAAAATGTAAGAGGGATGGATTCAAGGAGTGTGACATGTGGATGGAAAAGGAAAGTGTAGGGTTGCTACACAAGGAGAAGAGGATCTCACACATGTGTGATAAACCAATGAGAAATTTGGTCAAAGGATGAAGATAAGAGCAACGGTGACATGTGTATGCTCACACATGTGTGAGAATTGAAGAGGTTTGAGGACACTTGTTATTATAACATCATAAATTGTCACCGCTTACAATTTCATGCTAGGTTTGGCACTTGGTTTGGTGTGAATTTTTAATTATGTTTGCAATATACTTGTTTCATCACCTTTTTGGAAAACTTGGTTAAGTCTTTTTAGGCCCTTTAAGAGAAAATTAGGTATGGACACTAGTGTGGCATGCTAGTGTCCAACCATATGCACCAAAAAGAATTAATTCAAAATTTGGCATTGTTGTGGTTAAGTACATGACCTTTATTGTTAGCCTCTTCCAAATGGTTACTTGGATATGTTATTGGTCTCATTTATAAGTAACATCTTCTCTCCTTCACTTGTCTAGGGAGAAAGTTAGAAAGAAGCAAGCAAGCAAGAAAATGATTAGAGATATAATTCGAGCACTTTACAGTCTATAATCTTCTAACTAATATAGCAAATTTATGTTCAAGTATCTAATGGTGTTCCTTATTTATTGTTAAATTATCATTGTTATAACTACAATTTTGGATATTTGGTCCAATTTTTAATTGAAGGAAATGATAATGAGGATTAGGATAGATTTAATAATTAATTAATTGGGTTTAGAGGAATTTATATGTGGGGGATAAGGTTAGATTAACTAAATCAATAAACCTTTATAAGAAATGGAAGAATGAGAATAATCAATAATTAATTAAATAATATTTTTTTAATTAACTTCAAGATTTAGGAGATGGTAAATTGTGGTGAATAATTAATTAAATATTAATTTAATTAATTATGTGCTATGGTTGAATTTTGGGTTTCTACACTGCCTACTCTACCTCATTGGTGTAGAAAATTGAATAGATTTTTAATTTATTTGTATTCCCTCTAAAATAAACATATCCAAAGATCTTTAAATAGGTATCATGCTTGGAGAGATGTGTCTCGTGCATGACACATGACATTACATAACAAATGTATTAGTGTTTAAAATATAGATTATATTTTTAAAACCTCCCTCCTAAAATTTATTTTATCACACAAATTAACTAGATGATGGGGGCCACCTATAATGAATAGGTTTATCAGCTACCCATATACAAATGAAGAATATTTAACATCAATGCCTTTTTGAAAGTATAAAACCTTATCCTTCTTTTGAATTGTCTTGATTATTTTTGTCCATCATTATCCATAGTAAGATGTTCTTCAAAGTTATATCAATAAAGTCCAAGTGAAGCATTCCTAATTATCTTTACAATAAAAAACCTTCACAGGTTTAGCAACGATCTCTACAATCAATTTCAACAATGATCTTTACAATCAAAACCTTCAAAAAATTTATAACATTTGCAATCAATTTCAACAACATGATCTTTTCTATCAAATCCTTCACAAATTTAGCAATGATCTTTGTAATAAACACTACAACTATTCAACAATGATCTCTGCAATCAATACTACAACTTTTTAGGTTCAATAATAATCTTTGCAATCAATGTTACAACCATTCAACAATGATCTTTGTGATCAACAATACAACTTTTAGGTTCAACAATGATCTTTGCAATCAACGTTAAAACCATTCAACTATGATCTTTGCAATCATAGTACAACATTTTAGGTTTAAAAATGATGTTTGCAATCAATGTTAAAACCATTCAAAAATGATCTTTGCAATCAACAATACAACTTTTTAGGTTCAAAAATGATCTTTGGGATCAATATTACAACCATTCAGTAATGATCTTTTTGATCAATGGTACAAGTTATTTTGCATATTTGAGTGCTCCTACTTCAAATGTCTCATATATGAATGTTCCAACTTCAAATCTTGCACCACTACATGGATAGAATTCAAGTAGCCTTTATAGTAGTAAAAAATTCACAGATTAAGTTACATGGTTTCTAGATAATATCTAACTTTGCATTGACATGAGAATATTTATGCTTGTACAAAATTTTGAATATACTTGTGACCTTTTTCCAATTAGATAGACCAATCCATCGATTTAATCCATTTGTATGTACTATCTTGTAGAGGTTGTTTCTTTCACTTTTTGTTCCAACACAATTTTTCAGAATGATTCTTCAATCCACATATACTACAAGCATGAAGACCTCAACACAACCCTTTTCTATGTCCACACCTATGACAATGAGAACATCATATATGTATTTTAATTCTTGAGATAATTTTTTTGAACTTGTAACACCTATAACATCATTTTTATGTATACTAGCATATCCAAGGCCTTCATTTTTTGGCCTCACTATTGGCTTAATGAACTCTATAATTCCTTGTCTATATTTTCTCAAACTTTTTCCTTTGTATCCCATTATTTTAATTATCTTAAATGCAACATTATTTGGAGAAAATTCTTTGTCATTATCCTCACAACTAGTAAGAGTTGTATATTAAAAAATAATGTTATTTCCAAACCTTACATTGATATTCGATGAAACTTCAGCTATAGCACAGAAATCACTTTTATCACATTAGAAACCACATAGTGTAATCTTAGACTTTAGACACTAGTTTTCCTTTATGTAAGCTTCAAGTTATTGACTAAACAAAATATTTTATTCTCTTAATTTGGTATATCTTCCTTTTGTGACCTATTTTCCTCTTCCAATTTTTCATTTATCTTTCTAACTTTTTCTAGTTCTTTCTCCAAAATATCTTTTACACACATTAAGTTTTCATTCTCCTTCTTCACTCTTTTACAAGTCTTTCCCATTGGAACAAATAGTTTCCTTATACAATTAAATTTTAACTACAAAAAAATCACTTATGTAATACCTAATGACAATTATTTTTAGTGGATTTACCACCTTCACTCTTCCATGATTTGAAATGATCTACTACTTACTTTGTATCTTTTCAAGCTTATATTTTAACAAATATTACAAAAATCATCAAATATTGTGAAAAATTTACAAAAAATTGTAATCATCATTTTTTGTTCAAATGACAATAATAGATGTAGATAGACTTTCTTCTAAAGCCACATTCTCTTCTTACTTGTCTTTCACCACATGCAATTTTCTTCTCAAATTGGTAGTTTTCTTGCAAAATTCAACCTCTTCAAAATATATGATCTTCTCCTTTAAAATAGGTGGCTCCATACATAAAAAGGAACTACAAATTATTTTTCTTCAAATTTTTTATTTAGTGGCTTATAGAAATTACAAACTTTTTCTTATCAACAAGATAACTCAACAATTATTACCACCTATAGCTTCCTTCTAGATGGTTTGGGGCTTTTGTTAACTTAATTTTACTTTGGTGACTTCTCACCAAACAATGTGGTGACCTTATTTATTCAATTACAAAACAAACATCTTATGTACATATACAATTTGAAACCATAACTCTTCACATTTAATTTTTTGTAAGAATGTCTTATAATCAAGCCTTCAATGCATCAATCTTATTCCAATATTTGGCCCAAAAGATAAAAACTAACCAAATTTAATCACCAATGCCCCTATATTTGTATACATCCAAACTTATATGTGAAAGTATATTAGCCTTCAAATTTCTATTAATATGTCATTATTCATGTTTAATAAAATATGCAATGCAACCAAATCTAAGATTAGTGACTCTAGTAAAATTTGAATATTAGGAAAAATTTACTAGTTCCCAAATCATTTTTCTCACAAAATATGTCCTCTTTTCAATATTGTGATGAATATGCAATGTGAAATATCATTTATTAGGATAGACAATGTTGCCTCTTTTCATTTTGGACTCTTATTTCTATGATCCTTTCTTTTCTCTCCACATTCAATAATAACACTGCCAAGTTTCTACTCCACATGGGATTCTTCTCTACCTGCATTCTTTCTTTTTTAATAAAAGAGGGGTAAAAACTTTTATTAATCAACAAGAGAGGTACAAAGCAAAAGGCAAATGAAAACCCCGAAGGGGCACCAAGACATCAAGCAAGAAATCAAGAATTATTAATACAACATTTCACATCCTCAGTAACCCAACCCTCCAAATCTTGGGCAAGGTCCCTCGGTAAACTATCCCAATTATCAACCAACCACGTCCCATTCTTCTCAGAAGCCAATTTTTCGAGCCCCAGAATCCAATAAATCTCCAAGGTTGGCAACTTGTTTTGCTACCACCGCCAAATGCCAACTAACAATATCAAAATGTCTTTTATTTATTAGGTCCACCACCACTTGAGAATCTGATTCACATATAATCTTTTTCCAGCTGAGAGCACATGCCCTCTGCAAGGCCGAAAGAATCGCCAACGCCTCCATGAGGTTATTGGAGTGTTTCCCCATATACTCTGAGAAAAAAAACACAACCACCCCAAAACTATCTCTGCCCACCCCACCAATACCAACATGCCTAGGATTACCTCTTGAAGACCCATCAGTGTTGATTTTCAAGACCCCAGAAGGAGGAAGCATCCAATGCCCTCCTCTGAAGACCTTCCCTCTAGAGCACCTGCCCCGCCCGACCTTGGGCCTTCTAGTACTACCAACGGAAATCCCCAACTTCTGAATAACTTTGATATCCCCAGGATCAACTGGAACATACAAATCACATTTAGCCTGTAACGTCTCTTGTAGAGCCCCGAGAATGCGAGCCCAAACTTGGCCCACCTGTAACTTCCTATCCAGAAAGATCCTTCCATTGCGCTCCAACCAAATCTGCCAAATAATTAGACTAGGACCAATAGGCCAGGCAGTGTGCAAGAATGAAGTCTTAGTCATAGAAAGCCCAGTATTTTGCCAGAACTCACCAAGAGATGAAGGATGTTGACATGACATATTCTAAGCCCCCCACCAGAAGTGCCAAATAGTCCTAGCAAAGGGGCACTGGAAGAAAAGATGAGAGATGGTCTCTACATCTTTGAGGCACATAAAGCATAAAGACAGACCTTGGAAACCCCGCTTGCAGAGGTTGTCCCAAGTCAAGCACCTACCATACACCACTAGCCAAGAGAAAAAATTACATTTTGGCCAGGAGTATTTATTCCAAATGTTTTTCCACCAAGGAACCTCAACACTGCCTAAAGCCTGATTGTCCAAAACACGATACCCAAAAGCAACAGAGTACTTCCCTTTAGGATCTGAGCCCCAAGCCAACACATCCCTCTCCGGAAGCGAACAACACACTCTATCATCTAGAATGGAGGACAACTCCCTTCTATCTTCTAAAGATCCGCCCAAAGGCCATTCCTGCATATCCTTCCACTGATAAATGACAATCTGGCCCAAGACCTGAGGGGCTTTGAAATCCATCACTCTGCTCCAACCAACTTGAACAAAAATTCTGCTTAGATTCTCCAAATGAGGATGAGAGGAGAGGATAGGCGGGAAGCCATCCCAAGAGTCAAGCCAAAAGAGTGCATCAGAACCTCTATTGCAAATCCAGAACATGCTTTGTTTAACCAGCGGAGCTCCCCTCTTGAGAGTTTCCCAGATCATAGACCCTCTTCCCACAAGACTAAAGCGAGGAACCTCAGCGCCATCCACCTCCCCAAGATACTTGAAGGTAAGAATCTTAGCCCAGGTCTGATGTTGATGAGAACACCACCTCCAGTACAACTTAGCTGCCAATGCTTGACCATTCCAATCAGCTCTACGCAACCCCAAGCCACCTTCCTGTTTCGGCCGACAAACAACTTCCCACTTAATTAGGCTCCACTTTCTTGAGAGAAGATTACCTGACCACATAAACTGCCTACAAAGCCCCTCAAAGTCCTTAATGAAGCTTGAAGGGGTAGTCATCACAAAACACCTGTATATACGTAGAGCTTGCATAACAAACTTTAAAAGAGTGACTCTGCCTGCCGTTGATAACCATCTATAGGTCCAATGACAAACCAGTCCTCAAAATTTATCAATCAGCTCTTGCCAAAAATACCTGGGAGGAGGGCGCACATCCAGAGGGATACCCAAATAGGTAAAGGGAAGTTTTCCCACCTAAAACCTTAATATCCTGGCAATACGTTGTTGAATAAGCCTGGGGGTATTAAAGAAATAAATGCAAGACTTACTTTCATTAATGCATTGTCCTGAGGCAGCCAGGTAGCAATCCAAAGTCTGATGAAAAGCAACCGCTTCCGCCACCTTAGCAACCCCCATCAAGGCCGAGTCATCCACAAACTGAAGATGGGTTTGAGGAGAAAGGGAGTTGTTCCAGATCCATCCATGTATAAGCCCAGCCGTAACTTGGGACTTAAAGAGCCTCCCCAACCCTTCCGCCATCAAAATGAACAAATAAGGGGATAAGGGATCTCCCTGTCGAAGACCTCTTGAGGCACCAAACAGCTCGAAGGGTTCCCCATTTATGAGAACCGAAAAGGAAGGTGACTTCACACAGCACATGACCCAATCGATCTACTCATTTTTGAACCCAAAGGCTCCAAGAATTTTGATAAGAAAATCCCATTTGACCCTGTCATAGGCCTTTGACATGTCTAGTTTTATGAACATAGCCTTATCCCTTGAAGAGGCCATTAAATGAATAGTCTCTGCCGCAATCACAACTCCATCAAGAATCTGTCTACCCGCTACAAAGCCCCCTTGTTCCTCTGAGATTAGCTTATCCAACCAAGGCTTCAAGCGCTCAACAATAAGTTTTGTAATGATTTTATACACCACATTACACAAAGCAATTGGTTGAAAGAGATCAAGAGAATCAACACCCTCACGCTTTGGAATAAGGGCAAGAAAAGTGGCATTCATAGCTCTCAACATTTGCTTGTTCCGTAGAGATTCTTGCACAACCTCTAGCAAGTCAAGCTTGATCACTTCCCAAAATTCCTGATAAAACTCGACTGGGAACCCATCAGGACCAGGAGCTTTTCCCTTTTTCAGCTGAAACACCACATCCTCTAACTCCTGCAGAGAAATCAGTCGAAGAAGAGAGGCATTCATATCCATAGTCACCAGGGGAGGGATACAAGCCAGGATAGAGTCTTCCTCCTCAATGGCTAGCGAGGTATCTTCAGAAAAGAGATTAGAGAAGAAATGAACTGCCTCATTAGAAATTTCCAAAGAGGAAGATAGAACAGATCCCTCAGAAGAGCGGAGAGAAGAGATAGTGTTACCTGTCTTCTACCCTTTACCGAGTTATGGAAGAAAGAGGTATTCTTATCCCCTTCCTGAAGCCAATCAATACGGGCCTTTTGCTTCCAGAAAATTTCCTCAGGAAGCTCCCATTCCTCAAGAACTTTGACTGCATCACCCTCTAACCTGCTCAAATCTACATCCAACCCATGCTCCCTGATCTACCTGGTAATAGAATCCAGATGCTCTTGGGTAGCCATTTTCTACTGGAACATGTTACCAAATTGAAACGTATTCCAATGCTTTAGTTTATACTTCACATATTGAAGCCTCTTCATAAAAGTGTACATAGCAGTCCCAAAAGTAGGTCAACCTTCAACCCACCAATTAGACACTAAGTCAAAAAGACCCTCCTCCCTAAGCCACATAATTTGGAATTTAAAAGTTTGTTTCTTAGAGCCACCAGCAGGGCAAGCAGAGAACTTGATCGGACAGTGATCTGATCCTTGCCAATCCAAGATTTCAGAGCAAGTTAGCCACTTATCACTAACCCAGAAACTGGATACCAAAAACCTGTCCAGTCTTTCAGAAATAGCTTCTTCTCCAAGCCTCCTGTTATTCTAGGTAAATGTGCCATTTAAAGGTTTGATATCCACAAGCCGAAGCTGGGCCAGATTCTCCCTTAGAAGATCTGAGGAGGTGTCCAAATGAGGTACTCCCCCCTTTTCTCCTCAAGAGAGACAATTGCATTGAAGTCACCTGACATGATCCAAGGTAAAAAGGGATCCAACGATCTCAAAAAATTTATATGAGACCATAAAAGAATCTTACCAGGGACATCCAAAGGAGCATAAATATTGGACAGAAAAAATCTTTCCCTAGTCTCTAAACTTTGTGCAATAAGAGAGATGGAGAATCTACTAGAAAACCACCAAAGAGGAGAGATACGCCGAGGATCCCAAAAGAAAGCAAGACCTCCAGAGCTCCCCACTGCACCCACACACTGACATAAACCCCTATTCTAGATTTTAGAAGCACTCTGCATCATACTATCGACAGATAACTTCGTCTCTTGGAGAAAAACCAAATCTGGAGAATGAGCACGAACCAAATCCCAAATAGCCTTTTGTCTAGGGGTGCTATTCATACCCCTCACATTCCATGAAAGCACAATCATCGCGAAGGTTGGGTGAAAAGAGTATCCAAGGTCTTCACCGACCCAGATTCAACCAATGTCTCCCCAGCCAACTTAACTTTTTCTTGATCCTTCTTCCTACCCACCTTTTGGGGCTTGTCAGGAGTACTCTTTTTTAGGGATTTTTGATGCACACCCAAAATATGAGAAGATGCAGAAGCTTTACTCTTTGTATAGCCTCCAAAACCTAAACCTCTAGCCGAGCCTGCACCTTCATCAACAGAGACCAAAGAGGCACGGGTCACCACACACGGATCCCCAAGCCCATCCTCAGGGGAGGGAACAGAAGAATCTTTTACTTCCCCAAGAGCCATCATAGGATCAAAAGCCAAAGACAGAATAGCCATAGACTTAGGATTATGAGAAGTAACTGGGGCAACTTTCGCGTGCATGTCAGGAGAGACCCCCTCCTCATGAATTAAATCATTCAACGCATTGAAAACCCCCTCCTCCTGGCGGTCTTGAAAAGTCCTCTTCATCCCTCGGCCTTTATTTTGTGTATTAACAGGTACAAACCCATCTTTATCTGGGGTCGCACCATGCATGGCTCCTTTTCCCTTCTCAGAATCTAAGTTTGATGCAACCGTCCCATTCCTCGGGTTACCCACACTAGTAGCACGTGGACACCGTTTCAGAAGATGACCATACTCTCAGCATAAACGACATCTAAATGGCAGGGATTCATAGTCCAGGGGTTGTGTCCACGAAGTAGATCCCACTATCAGATCAATAGAGTCAGGCAAGGGCTGGCTCAAGTCAATTTCCACACAGACATGAGCATAGGAGAAGATCCTCTTCTCCAACGTCTGTTGAGAGGGACCAATCAGTTTTCCCAGCACCATGGCAATAGATTGTAAGATGTCACTCCTCCAACATTCAAGCGGCAATCAAGGAAGGCGAACCCACACTAAGACCTTAGATGGCAACTCCTCCGCTGAATTAAAACTTGCATGCCATGGTTTAATAAACAACCCAACCTAATTATAAAAGTATGGACCACCTTCAAATGCCTTATTCCTATCTGAGATGCATGAGAAATCAACCAAGAAGAAATTATTCACCTCTAGCAAGATCTCAAAATCCCCCTCTGGATTCCAAGTCCTCTGAATCCAAGGTTCAAGGAAGGGTAAAGAAACCCTCATTCCCAAAAATTTACAAATTAAAACATGTTTGCTATAATACTCTAAATCATCCGCAACTGCTTCTTTTTGGATCACCACCACTGGGCGCACATGGGCTCTTTCCAAGCAGCCATTAACCTTCTGCAACTTAAATGCACCAGTCCTTGACAAACCAATACCAGGAGAGGACGAAGAGGGAACTCCGTCCCCAGCCTCCACCATAGCATCGTCCCCCAGTGTCAGATCTAAATCTTTACTCGAAGCCATAAAATCCCCACCCATCTACTCTTGTCTCACGCCTCCACTTACCAAGCCCTCAGAACCACAAACCCCACTCCACTTGGATTCATCACGGATCAAACAGCCAAAGAAGCCTGCCTGAAGCCACGACCAGTAAGCCCGGTAGAGCCGCAGAGACCAAAGCGAGAAGAAGCTCATGCAGGGAGACCGGAAGGGTGCGATCAACAAGCGACTCCACCGCAGGCGCAACAAAGGGCCACACCGCTGAGAAACTTTGAAGAAAGAAAAATTAGCAGCTTAGTCCAGCGCATGCATAGAGGAAATGCGACATGCACCGATATGCGGCGTGGGGCACCTCCAGCCGCCCGCCACCGGCTTCGCCATCTTCAATAAGATATTAATGATCACATGTTTTTCTCTTTCACAAATTATTTTAATAAGTGTTATTGAAATTAGTTTTTGTTGTAATATGTTAGAAATTATAATTCATACTAAAGTACTATTGATTGTTGTTATTTTATTTTCTTGAGAGTTTTTTTATGAGATTTTAAATTTAAAAAATAACTATAAATATAAATAACTCTTGATTAATTAAAATAAAGAATTTTTGAATAGTTGTAAAGTAAAAAATAAATTTTAGATAAATAAAAATAAAGTATAATGTATGTTATTGTATCAACAATTTTAATATTATTTTAAAAGTAGGGTAATAATATTATATAAATATATTATCATAAATGTTATTATTGTCATAAAATCATTATGTATATTAAAACAAACAAAACAAAAATATATTTAAAAATAAAAAATTCAGAATAGTTTATTATATAAAATTTGTTTCAAAATCTTTCATTATATATATTTATTATTATTATTTTAAAACTTCTTTCATTATATTTCATTATATATATTTATTAGTCCCTGCCATAAGGCGAAGATTATTGTTTTCATGTTCATTTTCCCGCATTAAAATGCATCTGCTATGCTAGGCTGGCCAATCACATTTTGTAATTTAAATATATTTATTTGTATTTCTATATTTTGAATTTAAGACTTATTTTTTATACTTAAAAATTAACATTTATCTATTTTTTCATTGGTAAGAGCGGCTGTATAATTCATTTTTGTTTAAGGAAATTAGGAAAATAGGATGACAGATTGGCATTAAATGGAGACTGTGCTGGCGTGCTGGGGAGTACAGAATCACTGAATATGCAGTTAATACATTGAATGCCACCGCATTTTGAGAAGAAGTTGCTGGATTGCTATGCGTGCTGGTTGTGGTTTGTTTATTATCGAACAATGCATTACATAGGAGTCTTTGTTTGTGTTCATCTGAACTTTAAACTCTCGACGCTCTGTGCATGCTAGATGTTTGCTTCTAGTCGTGGCTAAGGACAGCTTCTTCGTAGGCATGGGCTTGCTAGGTGTTTGCATCTCTGCATTTTATATTCTATTGTTTGTTGTTTTGTGCATTTTATGGGTTAATATCTACAAATCCCCAATTAGTTCAACAAAACCCTAAACTTTTTACTCCTTCCCTCCTGCAGTTTGCTATCATCTGGGTGCCACCTCCATGGAGATTTCGCTGCAAGCTGGGCTCTGATATGAAGTCTTTTTGGCTCATATTGTTGCCCCAACTGCCACGTTTCTTTGAAATCCATGTGGTCAGCCAAAATGCTAGTGCCCCTCGAAACAAAGCTGTAAAGTAGCGACTGCTGTGCCATATTCACAATATTTTTACCCTCTTCTGCTGCACAAGATGCACAACAATTGAACAATGTGAGGAATTGTAAGAGGTGAACTCAGTTGCGGGTTCGAATCACAGGTAAGGTAGCAAGCACACAGAAAGTTTTGTCGTATTTTCCTTACACCTTGTATGTTCTTTCATCGCGTTATCATTGACTTTTTCATGGAATAATAATATTGTGTTTTTAAACTTTGGGCAAGAACAGGGTTACCCTTATTTTTTAGTATAATAAATATTCATTGTAAAAATTAGTTAACTCTATTTTTTTTGGCGTGCTGTTAAATATACTGTAAATAATCATTATTCTTAAAGGTAAAAAACCTATGTTTGTTTACTGTAAATACTCATCATTCCTTGTTGATATTCAGTGATGTATTTAGATTCTTTTCTGGTAATTGTTTTATTAAAAATGATTCTGCCTAGCTTATAATTCGTAGCTGCTAGTTAAGCATCTGATTGATGAAATTCACAACAATATTTTTCATCACCAGGACCAGTTTTTGTTAAACATTAGATAAGAATAGGGTTTCCCTTATTTTTCTGTAAATAGAATATTAAATACTTATTGTAGAAACAGGCTAATTATATATTCTACAAGTTTTAAAATTTGCTTTAAAAAGCCAGTGATAATTTTTAAATTTCTCCCTTGCTAATAGTCTTTATTTCTTATTGTTTGGTCCTGCTTACTTATTTTTACTTTTAAGTGTAAGTTTGTTTAAATTGACATCAAAATTTGTCATAATTAAGATTGACGTCTCTTAAATTTGAATTGGGAGCAGGTTTTTATTATTATTTGAGCATGCTAAATAGAATTATAGATTAAGATATTTATTGTAAATGATATTTATTTTTTGATGAAAAATACAGTGTTAATTTTTGAATTTCTTCCCTCTTAATAATCTTTATTTCACATCATGTTGCCCTCCCAACATTTCTTTTAATTTATTTTGAAGCCTAACTTTGATGAGATTTCTAGGTGTATTTTTCATCACTAGGATCGATAGTTGTTGAAAGTTGAATTGGAATAGGGTTCCATTTATTTATCAGCATAGTAAATACTTCATGTAGACATTTTCTTGCTGATGTTTTGGATTTTTACTGTAAATAATCAGTATTTCTTGTTTCTCCCTCACTAATCGCCATTGTTTGAAATCATATTGTCCTTCTAATGATTCTAAATTCCATGAAATTTATGGCAATTTTTTCATTTTCAGGATCTGTTTGTTAAATTTTGAATGGGAAGATTGTTTTTCTCATTCTTCAACATGATAAATATTTCATGAAAAATATTATCAGAGAAGAATCATTTTTAATGCCCATTTGTTGTAGTATTTTCGTACTAATGATTGACTAGTCAGCTGTACACTATACAATTTGAAATTGATTTCTCAAATCATAAATGAGTAGAGCAAAAGCAACAGGGCTTGTGAGCACATTCAATTTATTACATGCTAAAATAGTTGAGATTTCAAATTTTTCTACATTGACTCCAATTTTTCTGAGTCAAAGCAAATTTTAGCAAATTGAAAAAAATAGCATATACCTCTATAGCTATAGAAAGATGCCCTTTACAACCTATTTCAGATCCCTGAAGCCTCATCTGTGCAAAGAGATGAGGAACATCACATGAATATAGATACATAATCATGAATGTACACAAATAAACATCTATATAAATGTTGAAAAATAATTTAGAAAAAGGTTGATTTCTCACGGCTTATATGTAAAAAAGGCATCTCTCATCCAAGGAGGGTGACACTGGGTGGCTCGGGGCAAGGAGTTGTGGAAAATTGTGTCCTAAGTGATAGTAATCTTAAGAGAAAATAGTTCAAGATCTGCTTGTCTTTTTGATATACTGTCGAACTGTATTGATGACAGGTAGGTTGCTCTTGCACATTATTTTCAAGGGCATATATTGGGCATCTGCTATACTATTTTGTTTTTAAGATATCTTGAGAAAAGCTAGAAAGAATTGTGGAGATATATGTTAAAGGCATTTCCATGTGGTATCTTGTTTGCTAAAGTTGGTTCTGGAGTAATTCTAAACCAATTTTTTTTGTTTTTTCCTGGTTAAGTGCCCAGTCAGTGTTTTAAGAGGAACATGGCTTAAAAATTGTGAATCTCTTATGTCCCTTGTTATAATTCCTTTCATTTCTTAACTGAAAATTGTTGTTCCTTAAGCTCAAGATTCATGTCCTGAAGCTCAGAAAGTGTCTGTTCTTCTAACTAGATGTTCTAACAATAATATTTTAATCTTTTTTCTATATCTTATAAAGTTAAAGAGAAGTGTAAAAGTATTGTGTTATTCTTCATGGATTTTGAGACGTTGAATAGATCCTGTTGATGCTTAAAGCAATAATAAGTGTTTTTGATTTCATGTTTGTTTATTTCTTGCTCTTGAAATATTTAATTTCACCTTTCTGTTGAAGAATTGAATTCCAATATATTATTTGGCTGGTTCAATTACTGGCCTAGTGCAACTTTGAAGCATAAAAGCATGGCTAACTGTATTTATACCACACCTGAATCCTCCTATAACCACTAAGTACCATGTGGAGTCATAGTGGAAAACAAATTTTCCAGTGTGTCAAACAATTGCTTGTTAATAGTTTATGTTCTGCCACCTGTTAATAGAAATGCAAAATTAGATATAGGAGCAAAAGATGCTTGTAACTAGAGAATTTCTCAGAAAAGCTACCTACTGTCTCTTGTTTGGTTGTTTTGAAGACTATTGAAGGTGCAATTGTAGACCCAGAGCAACTGAGGACAATCCTGCAACAAACTGTAAGCTCATATACTGGTTGCTCCAATATGGGCATTGGGAACTGAATATGCAGCATTGGACAAATTCAAGAAAAGCACAGATTCAAGAAAGCAAGTGATGGGTTTTCCGAACACATGCTATGCACAATGCACTATTATAGAGAATGAATGCAATTTACAGCTCTATTGTAGGTAGTTTATAGCTCTACCGTAGTCAGGGGAGAGCAACTCATGCAGTTTACATCATTGGACAAATTCAAGAAAAGCACAGATTCAAGAAAACAAGTGATGTGTTTTCCCAACACATGCTATGCACAATGCACTATTATAGAGAATGAATGCAGTTTACAGCTCTACTATAAGTAGTTTATAGCTCTACCGTAGTCAGGGGAGAGCAACTCTTTTTATAATGCACCTTTTAATGATATCAAAGTTATCAACACACAAAACATATAGTTATATACACATAAAAAATTATAAAACTATATATAAAATTATAGAACTATGTCAATTGCAAATTTTCATAAGCATATTTACTCCCTTAGGCAGGGACTCTAGCTCTCCAGGCAGAGACTCCAGCTCTTTCGAGCTCTTGTTATCAAATGCTTTTTAATTAATTATTTAAAATTTTATATTATTTAAACACCCTTATTTTTACTAGGGCGTCTCTAATTGCTTCCATACAGCTAAATCATCTCCTACGAATAAACGCGTAGAGTATAGTTTTAAAATGCTTTGCAATATGGTTTTAGAATGGTGTGCAATATCTTACTTTTGTAGAGTATTGGGTGGAGTATTTATAGGAACAGATTCCAGCCTATTTATTCCCCTGTGGAATGTGGGAGTAAATAAAAAAACATAACTTTAAACGTGACGGAGATAAAAAGTTTACTGAAACGGAACTCTCAAAAAAGTGGATGAAGTACGGGAATGTAGGTGAATGGGCCCGGCCACCTAAAAATGTACCCTTAGGGTGTGCCAGTTAAACCGGCCCTGGATTTGTTTTGTGAAAGCAGTGAAAGCTCTTCGCCCTTCAACTAAATAAAACATTGCAGATGGGAATTGCGCTTTGGCCTTGTTCAATGGATATGGAGATAGTTGATATAGGAAAAAGAGGATAAACAGTAGAGAGACATTGAGAGTCAAGTCTTGATGTTGAATAGCATTGTGGGAATTGCATGTAATTGACTGATTCAAAGTTAACATCACATTGGTCATATTACTCAATCGGGGTAAATTCAAGGCTGGGCTTAACCAGCACATTCTAAGGGTTGACCCCGCTTAGGTGGCTGGTGTGGGGCCCAATTACCTGTCCTGCTTGCTGTTCACCGATTCCGTTCACCTTTACCATTCAAATTGTTCCCATACAGTCCACAGTCGCAAATTTAAAAAATGAAGTTTCCAACGCGATTGGTTTTCATTTGTCAGTGCACTCGCTATCTGTGCGAAAATGGGAGCTTTGGAAAAAAGTATGGACGTCCATCAAACGATAAAGGAAAGCGGAATTATGTCAGATGTTGTAGCTGCAACCGCCCTGGTAGACATGTATGCAAAACGTGGAAGCATAGGCAGTGCACGTGAACTGTTTGACCAAATGCAATTGGAGGGTGTACAGCCAGACTCTGCAACCTTTGTCAGCATCCTCCCTGCCTGTGCCAAAATGGGAGCTTTGGAACAGGGTATGGACATCCATCAAAGCATAAAGGATAAAGCAATTTTGTAAGCTAAACCTGTGGTGGATGTGTGGATCTATTTTCTTGCTGCCTGCAGACCACAGATGAATACAGGCTTAGGAGTATTTATATCAATGTTTTTTTTTAATTTGGATCTTCAAAAAGATGTGACTTTGTTCTCTTGGTAAGGAGATTGATGAAAGATAAAGGAATCAAAAAGCTTTCCGGATGTAGTTGGATTGGAGGCTATGTGCTTCTTCTGTAGGAGATAGAACAAATCCACAGACACAGTAAATCTATGCAACGTTGGAGAAATTGGCTTGGTAGATGAAGGCAACTGGGTATTTTCCAGATGCAAGACACTTAGAGGTGTGGAGAAGGAGAGAAAAAAATTATTCTCTGATATCATAGTGAAAAGATGTCAATTGCTTTTGGTTTTTTAGACATGCCTGTTGGAACAACTATTAGTCTTGTTAAGAACCTTCGAGTATGTGCTAATTGTCATATTTGAATGAAATTTATCTCCAATACTGTTGCAATTCCAACTTTTATTGATTAGTTTAGTTGATTTCATGAAGAGGAAATAAACTCACTTGCACACACATTTTGCCATATATCAATCAAAGACCTTGTTAATTCATGGGGATTAATTTCTTGTATGAATTTATTTTAAAAAGCTTTAATTGTGATAAAACTTAATATATGGGTTCCTAAGTTGGTTTGCTTATCTTAGAATGTTTAGGAACATTCTCTAATAAAGTTTCCACTTCTTTATGCCCTGCAACACCATCTCTAATTTAAGATTAAATCAAGAAACTCCTTAGTTGATGTTTGTCCTTTCGAGCCTTTATCTTACATATTATTCTTAGTGAAAGGACTCTAGTGTGCTTCTAATTCTTTTTTATTTTGAATTTGTTGCCTATAGAGTCCCTTATTGATATTCAATTAAAGATTTATATTCTTTCCCTATAGTTTTTATGTGATATCTTTGTCTTGCCCCTTTCTAGATGATATTGGGGCCTATATTAGTAAGTGCAAATTTATCCAAGTTGAGTGCTTCCTTTCTTAACAAAACCATGTTTTGACCACCATCGATAACCAATCTAAGAATTCATTCAATAGACCCCCTTATTGAAAAATGTTCTTGTTGTACTGGTTTACAGTCTTTCAGTATACTTGTCACATGCCTAAATATCTCAAACTATATAAATTTCTAAGTGTTAGGGGTTATTGTGTCTATTTGTAGCTTTTATTAGGTTTATAGGTTTCCTCTTGCCAGTGTTCTTTCTCTTCATTCCTTGAAACCCAACATTTCCATTTTTTTGAGACCTTTGGCTATTTTAGTCTTTTAGACTTCTCATTACCTAGGTACTTTATCATGGCTTTACCCACGCTTCCACTCCCTACTTTGTCTTTGACTTTGGCCCTAGGATTTTAAGTCTCCATGTAATCATGTAATTCTTAAGATATGAGACTAATCTGGATGAACCTCAATTATTCTCCACTTACACTTCTCCATGCTTTCTCTTCTTTAGAATTGAGTATTCACCATCCTTATTTCCTAATTTGAGGATTCTCTTTTGCTTTAAGTCTCAAAATATTGGGCTTTTAGTATTTTCCCTACTCATTTCCTTCACCCTGCTTCCCATCTTCCTCATCTATGTTGGATGCCATTTTTTATTTATATATACTATACCCTCAATAGATTGAAATAATTTAATTAAATATTTTTTTACTAAACTTGACCCATAATAGGATATTCTAGGAATGCATTTTCATTTGGATGATCTCCATATATATCTCATGGTTTTTTATCCAAATTTCATGAGGGCAATCAATGCATGCTCAATGGCCCACATTGTGATATTAACATAACAATAATTACTCATGTGAAATGATGATTCTTGTCAAATCACATTAAGACCTCTAGTGTCTTTTTTGGAGATCAAAGAGAAAATGCATTATATAGCCACCAACCTCATTAGGTATGTGAATAGTCATTGACATATAAGCTTGATCTTATGGATGAAATCACTAAGATAATTTATTTAAATGACTCTTTGAGTTTATATATTAGTAGGATGGTTGTTTAGTACTTGAAAACATTGAAATTCTACTTACATAATTTTTTTAGAAGTAATTTAGATCTCAAATCAAAAGTGTGTGCTAATTCAACCACCATGGATCTAAGGAGGGTATTATTCCTCTTAAATAATTCTCATTCTTGTTATTTTAGAATGGCCACATTCATTCCCTTCCACTAAAACACAAGGATGACAAGGTGAATGAAACAGTAAGGATTTTTCTTTTCGAACTCTTACACATCTTGTAAGAACCCTTACAGGTTCAAACGGTAAGGATGACAAGGTGATTTGTTTACAACAAGGGTTTATTATATCATGTACATTGAAAGGTTTCAATCATAAATAGCAAGAAATGAACTTGATCATAGATTTTAGGCAATCAAAAAAGTCATATAAACAAAGATGAACATACCCAACAATGGTAGCTTATCTTCTTTATTTGATTTGAAAATTGATTACAAGTAGAGAGGGTTGGAAAGTACAATTAGTTAAGTTTTATTTGTATTTCAGACCTTCAATTACATCCAAATGTGTCAAAAAACAAGTCCAAGCCCTAGCCGTATGAAAGATAGATGAAACTACAAGAAGTATGGAAGATATGCCCAACTAGGAAATGACTAAGATGCAACTGTAACTACTCACTGGAGGTTTGATATCTCTGAATTAAATCTGTATCGACTACTTTTATAAACCCTGATGATAAATGCTAACAAAGTGCCAAGAACACACTACAAACTCAATTGGCCATACACCAATGGAAGGTGATTAGGGTTAGGAAGGAATAATGATGTTGAATTTTCCCTACTATAGATGCCAATCAACCCTTTGATCTAGAAATGAAATCAACTTGATCACTAATTAGATCAAGCATGAAGTTGGGAATTTCCAAATATGCCCTCCTTTTCCAAGTGAACCACTTGAAAACCTTCTTTCCAATGCCAAAATTCCCTTCTAGAAAATATTGATGAAAGTGTCACCCAACAAAATCCAAATCTGCAAATGAAAACTTCACTATAGCAATCTGGTTAAGCTCTATGATGAACTCTATTTGATCTCATCTCACATGGTGGAATGGGGCCATCACCATACCACTATATTCAAGGGAGCACCACCTTGAATCAACTGAAAACTACTTTCAATCAAGAGACAACTCTCTTCAAACTGTCTTAAGAAAATATCAACACAAAAACATGCCTCTCACAACCTTCCAAGCCTTCTTAAATAAGGCCTTAAGGAAAAACTACCCTTAGAAGAGAATCAGATTTGTTTCATTAAAATATTCACTAACTTCAAGACTAAGGCACCTTAAACCACCCTAGCCCAAGTCACCTTAAATAAGATCAAATTTGGTCTTCATATATATTAAAATATTCATTCCTTCTCTCCTAAGGCACTAGACCACCCTTGAGAAAATATGATTGCCTTTGAATATTATAATACTTTAGTTTGGAAGCTTCCTTGAGCCATCCAAGGAAGAAATCAGATTTGATCTTTAAATATTAAATATTGGTTGCTTCTCCCTTAAGTCTACTAAACCGCCATAGGAGGGAGAATCTTCTAGAAGCAAATTAGATCTGATTTGATGTGGTCGAATCACCTTCTTGTTTGCTTTGACTTGCAAGTGGACCATGAGATATTAATAAAATATGGTCAACATAATGCTTTTTTTTTGTTAAGGATAATTCCCCTCCAAAATGTATGATACTCATGGCCAATACCATTCCCTTATCTTTCCATCTAACCCATGGGGATGCTGGATGGGCTAGAATCAAGTAATCAAAATGTCACTCCGAGAATGGGGACATTACACATCCATAGAAAAAGTGGAATTGCATAAAATTTTAAAGCATCTTTTTGCTACTATATATTTTCTCTCTCTTGAGTGTTACTTCAGCTTAAATTTTTTTATGATATTCAAATATCCTCTGAATTTATTGGGTTTAAAGCACCTACTTATAATGGGTGGCTATCACCCTAATAAAATTTTCTAGGGAGCAAAGCCTAGAAAGGATAACTCACCCATTGCTTTTGTTTTTTGGATAATTACTATATAATTAGTAGCATGCCTACTTTTTATTGAAAGAAAAATGACAAATCATTCATAAAAATATCTTATGATATACTCACTAATGATCATTAGACTAGATTTTCTAGATTTATACTCATTAGAAATTGACAAATGCATATTAAAAATATATTTTTCCTACACCAAGAATCAAATTTATTTAATTGGTGTGTTACTAACCATGATGGTGATTTCATTTATAGGAAATCTACCATCGAGTATGTCTTCAAAATAAATGGTACATAGGTGCTCTTATACGGATGGTGTAATAATTTTAAAATTCATCTTCAATATCAAAGCCCAAAATATAAAAAATAGCTCCTAAAAATTTAATGTCATTGAAGATTTATGGAAGAGCTTCAAATGTATACTTGTAAAAGTAACATTTTATATGATAAGTGGATTATAAATTATGACAAAGTGAATTTCATGTAGTTTGGAATACATAGTCTTCATTTTGACATATATTTGTGCCCCCATTTATCACTATCAAAGAAGACTTGTGTTATTGGGAATAGCTGTTTTTAGCACGCTGGAAGAATGTGCGGGATCATCATGGAAAAAAAGGCCCTTAAGTGGCGAAATCAAAAGCCGAGTTAAGCAACTTGGCGTAAAATTTGAATAAGTTATCTATATTATTTCAAAAATATGTAAGAATAGAATCTATAGAAAATTGAATTTAGTTTCTAAACTACTGGAAGGTTGTTTAAAAAAATCTATTTGGTGAAAATTTGAAATTTCAATCTTGTGCCCAGTTTCAAGAAAAAAATAAAATGGAGTGCTGTTTGACCACCCTAACCACGGTAAAATGATAATATTTTTTTTTATATTTTAGATATAAGTAAGAGGGACTCATGTCCTGATCTTGATGCTGCATTTTTTTTTGTAATTTTTTAGTAAATAATTAATTATGAATTTTTATTACAACTTTAAAAAATATAGAAAACTCTTATGTCGACCACCTTAACTTAGTCAAAGGAAACTTCATGAAATTCAATTTCTCTTTTTAATCCTATGTTATCACGAGCATAGAATGTGACACATGTTTTGGATTCAAAATGTGATACCATTGAGAAGATATAGGTGTTTTTCAATCAGTCTATCAATTAGGACTTTAATTAAGTAATTTGAATAGAAAATGAATAATAATTACTTATTAAATTCAAAGTAAAGGCATAATTTATATTGGTGGAAAGCTGAGAATATCCTCCTAAAAACCCTTTTTAATTTCATCAATTTTTGGAGTTAAAAAAGTCATTAGCCATACCCATCATATTGCCACTTTTTGGCCCATCATGATCCTGCACATGCCGAAATTGACATGTGATGTCCCCTATTAAAATTAAGGGGGGGTGTTAGCACATAATTTTATTAGGGGTCATACCCTTATAACATTTATATAATGTCCTATTATAGGGTCATTAAACCTTATTTATATGTTTTATTAAGCATATCACATTTGAAATAATTATAGTCTAATAACTATTAGATTATTAGTTATTTATAAATGGTTATTTTGAATAGGTGTGAATAATACCTATTAAGGTATTATTCCACCCCTTCTCATATATTTAAGGGGGTTCCCTCTCATTTAAATAAATTATCCCTTGTTGGTTTTGTTGCCTTGGAGTTTTCTTTCTCTATTTAGTCTAGATAGTAACTAAGTGTTGGGTCAAAAGTAGGACATATAAATCAAATGTTCCAAGTTTATGAGTAATTTTGAACCTTTCCCTTCAGTTTTTTTCATTCTATTATGTTGTAGATGTTCAAGTAGACCTTGGACTTCAAACTATGTCTAATTTTGGGCTCAAGTCTATGTTGTGTATCGTGTTTACTTGGAAAGCTATGAAAATTTCAGAAAGATTTACAACTTTAGATTAGGTCCAATGTGTATTCAGAGCCCCAAATTCCATGTAGTGAAAGGTGTTAATATTTTTGACATGTCAAGCCATAGGGACCAAGTTGAATTAGGGACTCAAAACCAAAGGTTTCAAGTCTTGGTGTTAGTCCAAAACCTACAAGTGCTTATTGGAGCTTCAAATTACACAATAGGTTATGGGTCATAAATGGAAATTAGGAATTGAAAATAATTTATAGGTCTACATGCAATCTTAATGTCTATCAAGGAGTGTTTTGTGGGGTTGTGGGACTCATAGATCAGGAAAAACCTAGGAATTGGAACACACGCTAAGTTTGAGCCAAGATTTGTCCATCTTGTGATCCATTAGATATTTTCTATTTATCATGGTAGAGGGAAGAATTAAGGAGGGAATTGGGACTCAAAACTAGGTTTTGAGTCCATGTTGGACCTTAATATTTACTTGTAGATAATTTCTTTATGGAGTTAGATATAATATTTTTGACCCTTCTAGCTATCACAGCCTAGTGAAATTTGGAGTATAGTTTAGTAAAGAGGTTAGAAGGATGTTCTTGTGGTTTTAGGAAATTTTTATCTCCCCCATACATATTTTTTCTTTCCAACCTTGGTGTCTTCTATGAGGCTAGAGTTAATTCTTTTAGTTGTGTCCCCATGTATCACGCATTAGTGTGTGTGTCATGTATGTCATCATATTGTTATGACACCTTAAGAATGTAGTAGTGTTGTGTGTCTTACTCAATGCCTAATTTTTATCACACAAAAAAAAATCATATTTTGTTCATTAATGTCTTAATAAAATGCTTGGGGCATTACAAAAAGACCTTCAAATTTTATGTCTAGTTTCCTCTCAACTTTGTAGTTCTAGTTCTATATTTATATTGTTAATTTTATTATTTTAATTCTATAAATTAGAATTAATTTATAGTTTCATTAGTGTTTTAACTTATTAAAAAATAATAATCTTTCAAGCCCATAAAACATGTTAATATTAGCTAGAATAACCTTATATATATTAGATTAGAAGTGGATAAATGTCCTTCTCGAGGAGCTAGTTGATCCTAGTGTAGGATTCATTAAGATTATTTGATGAAGAGAACCGACCTTTTCTTCCTTGAATTGAATTTTGTGTACACTACACTAAAAAGGAATTTTTGATCCTCACCATCCATATTTCTCCAAGATCTCCACCATCCAAATCTATTGGATCATGGAACTCCTCTTATATACCAATTACAAAGAACCACTTGAAGGATTCTCATGTGTCCAATACTCTTAAGGAATTTCCTCTATTGATCTTCCAAATC
>VDFB02006324.1:0-25124 GCA_007258455.2 Sequoia sempervirens
GCTGTCTTCTCTATATCCACCTCCCTCATTTTGATTTGGTGATAGCCTGAACGAAGATCAATCTTCGAGAAGAACATGGCCCCATAGAGCTCATCAATAAGCTCATCAATCCTAGGGATTGGATATCTATTCTTGATGGTTTTCTGATTTAATGCGCGGTAGTCAACACACATACGCATTGTACCATCTTTCTTTTTGACCAGCACCACTGCAGAAGCAAAAGGACTCTTGCTTGGTCTAATGAAACCACTTTCCAACAACTCCTTGATGGCTTTTTCAATTTCATCTTTCTGCCTCTTTGGATAGCGGTAAGGTGTAGTCATGACAGGTTTTGCTCCCTCTTCTAACTCAATCACATGCTCAGAACCTCTTTCAGGAGGTCTTCCAGGAGGTAGGCTTCCAAAGACTTTGCTCTTCTTTGAAAGTAAGGCTTGAATATCAGGATGATATTGCCTTTTCTCCTCTACCGGATCAGCTGGTAGAACCATACATTCAGCAACCCATTCAACCTGATCGTGGCAGATCAGCCTTTCCATCCTCTTCAAAGACACAATTCGAGGGCCTCCATTTGACATCCCTCTTAAAACAACCTTCCTTCCATTAGACTGAAATTTAAGCTCCATGGTTTGCAAATTTAATGTGATCTCACCAAGAGATCGCAGCCATTGTATGCCCAACACAACATCAGTGTCTCCAATTCCCACCACATAAAAATCATCTTTAATCTCATGATTCCCCAATTGCAAAGAGAGGTTAAGAATCTTCCTTGTGCAAGACATAGTAAAACCATCAGCAACCATTACCTTGAAACCATCAAATTCTTCAGTCTTCAAACCTTTTCTAGCAACTAGTCCTTCATCAATAAAATTGTGAGTTGCTCAGGTATCAATTAGAGCAACTATCCTTTGTGAATTTACAACTCCATGAACCCTAAAAGATTCATTTTTTTGAAAACTTGATAGTTGTGCGAAAGCACTACCATCTCCCACCTCTTCGGACTTGTCTTCTGGAACTTCTTCACCTTCACTACTTGCTGATTCGTATTGCTGATCAGACGAATCAGATTCTGATCCATAATCAGAATAGCCCTCCATTCGATTTGCTTTGCCTCTTCCATAGCAACGGTGACCTTTAACCCAAGGATCACGGCAAGTGTAGCAAACTCCATCCTTTCTAAGCTGTTCTTTGAGCTCTTCTGACAACCTTGGTGGAAACTTCTTGGGCAGATTTGAAGAAGGTTTTTTATCTTTCTTATGGCTGAATGGTTTTGAATGAAACTTAGGCCTTGGGGCTGCTAACTCCATGCTCCTAGCTTTCTTGATAGCTTCATCTAATGTTGGTGGATCAAATGCTTTGACCCAACCCTTCAAAGGCTGCATTAAACCTTCAGCAAAAAGAACCACAAGTCTTCTTTCAGTAATGTTAGGCACCATTACTGACAACCTCTGAAAATCAGCCACATAGCTTTCTAAAGATCCTTGCTGTTTCAATTGTGCCAATTCTCTAAATCTCAATTCTGGATCTTTGGTGTCAAATCTTTCAATCAACTTATTGGTAAACTCTCCATATGTGCGAACTAGGTTATGGCCAAGAGTGACCAAACCATGAGTCCACCATTCATGAGCTATCCCATCTAAATGCAAAGTAGCAAATTTGATAGCATCTTCTTCCGGCATGGGTCTGAGAGAGAGGTAGTTATCTAACTTCTGTACCCACGATCTGGTTGTACACTTATTACTACCATCAAAATGTTCCATAGTAATCTCTCCCAATGCTTGGTAGAAGTCATTTCTAGGTGCCATAGGACGTTGTTCAGTCCTTCCTCCATTTCTTCGGCTCCTTTGATTCATGAATTGGTCAAAGGTCCAAGTACCTCTCAAATCAAGAGGTAAAGAAACGTACTCCATGTAAGCTTGACGAGCATCATCAGCAAAGTTTGGAGCAGCTTCAACTGGTTGTTGCTCTTCCCTTGGTGTGAAGACGTGAAAAAGGGGTCTAGAGGATGACCCACTAGGAATTGCAGCATGCTGACCCACAATTTTGTCTCTTGTATTCACCTCAGGACTGCCACTATTGTTATTTCCATTAACTCCATTGCTTTCTCTAGTTGAGTTATTTTGGGGTTGAATGATATTCTGAGCTGCTTGCTGGTCCAATTTGGACAGTAATCGGGACATCATATCTATCATCCCATCAAACTTCTTCTCAACTCTGTCCCTCTCTTCGTTATCTCTCCTTACAGTGTCTGACATTATTACAACTGTCTGTTCAACCACTTCCACTGAATTATCTGAACCTTCCACTGTTTTGCCAAGATCTCTTAGGACTCCTGAAAAGGTCTCTGCCTCTGGAACGGGCGGAAACTGATGCTGATTTCTGGCCTGACTTCTGGTGTATGGCCTAGTGTCTCTTTCACTCATCAGATAACCAACTGTAAATTGCCACAGGATGGCAGGGTCTTCTGCTCTAATACCACTGAAATATGCTAACCAATTTTTTCGAAGGAATTACACATCATAACCAGCAATAGTTAACTGGATTAGCGTTAGCATCAAACTGAAAAACCAAATTGGAAAGAACTACTCGACGTCAAGAATGTGCACTCAAGATCCCACTGAGGGCGAGGTGCTAACATATGACAGAGTGTTGAATTGAAAAACTATAAATTGTTAGGCGGATAACCAGCCATGAAGAACATTTCCACACTACCACCAAACAGTGGGGGGAAAAGATTACAATTTAAACAATTCATCCGCTGCGGCGGGCATCCACAGAATTGTGGGGATTCGCCACTTGAAAGTGGGTACAATGATAAAGCAGATTCTTTCTCCGCATTGGCGGTAAACCGTCTAGGGGTAATTAATTAGAATTTAATCAAGTAGTTGCAGCAATAATAATGGGTTAGATTAGTACTACTAATCAAAACCTTACAATTCAAAATACTGCAAAAACATGAATTACAATGATAGAGAAATGAGATAAGAAGATAAGAATGAATTCCAATAATGTTCTTTGCTTTCCAATGACAGAAATATGATTAAAACATGAAACTTATGAATCTGATGTAAAATCCTGAGTTCTGGAAATTCATATCAGCAAACTGGAAATCAGTAAAATACTCATAACTCACTCATTTCACCTCCGAATTGATTGAAGTCTTTTGCAAATGTCTCTCAGGAGGTAGGCGCCCAAAAACCAAGCACCAAACAGCAGCAAATTCCAACTTTTATCAACTTGCACAATTCCCAATGCACTTAGAAAGGTACGGCCCTCTTGGGAGGGGCGATTTTCATTCAAAAATCAAACACTTGAAAATAAATTCCCAAAATTTGCATGAAGGGTCGCCCAAGGTCAGCAAATAGATTGGTGAAGTACCCAGAACCAAATTCAAACTGGAAAATAAACTATGAATAAAAATCACCTTCAGCAGTAGATGAAACAGCAAACCAAAATTGCCAAAAACTCCAGAATTCTTCAATCTAATGAGCTCAATCTGCTAGTCTGATGTTGAGAAGCAGCAATGTAGCCAACTAGGTGTTATATTGCAAACACGAAATTGGACGAAAGGCTAGGAGGTAGACATCCTCGAAGCAATATATCAATTATCATTCCGACAGCATAACTTTAGCATAATTTTCATGGATGAAATGCTAGAGCAAAAACCTTCATTAAATAAGAGCTCACAAACTCTTCAAATGCCTGAGAAGCAGATCAAAAGACACAGGAGACCTTTCAAATTCCCAAAAACATTCAACTTCTCAAGATGGCGTCCAAAATGCATAATAAGAATTTCACTTTATTTCATAATTCTCAATTATTAAAGTGGCGTCCACTTTTCCCAAGGAATAATGTTCTTATAAAAAAAATAATAAAGCTCTTCATGAAGGCGCCACCCTTCCAAGTCCCCTTTTTAAATACAACTTAAAGTTGTTCATCTAGGCCAAGGGGTCAACTGCATAATATAACCTTAATGCCTCATTTCAACATAAAAATGCCATAAGAGGTCAAACATGAACTGCAAATAAATGCTCCAACTGGAAATGAAGTATTGAAAGCTGACAAACTCCATACTGTTTAAAATAGAATTTACTATAAATAGTAAACTCACAGAAAATGCCAAGGAACCTCTGAACTGGAAACCCTAATTTTACCTCACACATGCCTACAGGCTTCCGGAATAGGCCGATGAGTGTCGGAACAGATTACTGATGAGAAGGGGACATTACAGGCACCAACCTACAAGGAGTACCAACTCCTAAAGTTCATAGTCACCAACCTAGTGAAGGCACCAACCCCCACTTGCCAAGCACCAACTTAGCAAGAATAATAACTTCAAGAATAAAGTTCCACCTTCAATGTTGCTTCTTCAACGGATGATGGACAGTTAAATCTCTTGTTTGATACCACTCTTCCTCTCCTTTTCACATTAATGATTTACTTCATGATGATATCATTTAATTACTTTACCAAATCTGCATTATACTCTTTTTCTCAAATCTTCATTTATTCTTATTCACCAATCAGCTCTCAAATAATGCAATGTATGCTCCAAATTTTGCCTTATGAATGTTACAAATTCTGCTCCAATAATGTGCTTAAAAGCTGCTTCAAGACTGCTACATTGTCATGCCTTCCTTTTACACTTGTCAATTTGCCCCACATCTGAATATAGATCTGCAATAATATCCTTTAAGATCTGCTCATAAACTTCAATAATATATGCTCATAAGTCTGTACCAATCTTTATAAATATCTGCTCATAGGCGCCTACTCAAAAGTGAGAAAGATCTTCGTTAAATTATTGTGATTTTTTACAAATCCATCTTAAAATCTGAGTGTCTTCATACTCCTAGGCTGCTGGTGTATTTATGATATCACTTGTTCAAGCCTTCACACCACTCACTTCACTACTTCAATGATCTGCCTTTATATTTGCAATGTTTCTATGAAAGGATGCAACTCTTTGGATCCACACTCTTCTCTACACACACCCTGCTGTTCTGATTTTACACAGCCATACTCACTCTCTTTTATTCTCACACACTCTCACATATTCACAATCATTTTCTCACATCTCAAAACTCAGAAAAATATTTCATTGAATTCATATCTTCAAATGAACTCCTATCTTCTTATTTTTATGTCTTCAAATGAGGGTAATGGACATACCCTTTTGCAAAAATCACCACTTTTTAGAGTAGATACATCTCTTCAAAAGAAATTGCTGCTCTCTAAGAAAATCACGTATTTTTGCAAATAACAATTGCTGCCTTAACAAATGACTTTGTCTTCTAGCAATTTGTCTCATATGGTTTTGTCTTATTCACTTTGTCTTTTAGTGATTTTGTCTTTATCCACTAATCACTTTATACTAAATGCCAATCGCTGCCTTTTACTCATACACATCCATATCACCTTAGTAAATCGCAGCACTCCCTTTTTGTCCTATTCACAAGTCACACAATTTTTGTCTTATTCATGGAATTCGTCTTTTTTTTATTTGTCTAATTTGATTCTGTTGCCTTCAAACTTATTTTTTTCTTAATTTATTTCTGCTAGTTTGCCTTTAATCATTACAAACAGAGCTTGTGAAGCAAAGAACTCAATGAATCTTCTCTCAAATATTCATTTGTGTATTATCACTGATGTTGTTTCAATCTTCTCTTAACTTCCTTAGTCCTTTTATCACTGTGAATCTGATCCAGTATAAAATCTGCATATATTCTTTTATGTCTGAAACTTCACCTTACTATGATGTTGCTTTCTTTAAATCTGTACAAGTCTATTCACAAAAAACTGCCCATAGATTCTTTATTGAGTGTTCTCATAAGTGATACCTTCTTGTTTATGACGATCTTCTTCGTCTTGTTTACAACATGTGTATGCATCTTTGACATCAATGACCACTTCCAAATAATCTGGACTAATCGCCTTTGACATCAATGACAATATTTCCAACACTCTTTAGCTTGATTTGAGGTTATGTTTGATTTAAAATATAGAGTTTTAATATTGCTTTAATCTTTTCTTCCATTTTGTTTTGAATCATGCATATACATTTATAATCCAACTTTTCATGAACACACTAAGCACATTTAGGTTTAGTGCCACTACATCCATGAGCATGTGCATCAACAAAATATTCAGCTCCAATATTGTTTGACTCAATAGCAGCATGCAGATATTTTCACAAAATCTCTTGCCATTGTCAAATTTTAGGCTTTCAAGAGCTTCTTCCTATGTCATCTTGAGAAAATGACATAAGAAGGGGAGATTGTTTAGAATAAATAAATGTTGCATATTACATTATTGTAATACCTATGTAATGTCCCCTTTTGGCACTTAGCCAATTTGTGCACATTTAGCCAATTTCCAAGTCTTCCAGAGGCTAATTGGTTAGTTAGGAAGAACTCCAACATTCTTGGAGAAGCATTTGATCAGTCTTGCAAAGCAATTGTTCTTGGGTTTGAGTTCAGGTAGTTAGTTGGAGCCCTTTGATGGTTTTGGAATCAATTTCTAACCTTTTGGGTGCTCTCCAAACTTCTTGGAGCAGGCTATTTTTAGAAAGTCACCAAGTTGATTTCAATCATCTTCCTACTGCTTTAGTTTCATCATAGTGTGGTCAGAATTGAATTCCAATGATGTTACAGTACTTTTCGCAACTTGAGTGAGTTATTAAGTTATTTAATTAATATTTCACTAATGTTGTCTAATGTTGAGAAAAAATTAAATGACAACTTAGTGTAATAGCTCATTGGAAAGGTGATTAAACGTTTGCACATAATGAATTAATTAATTTAAAGAAAAAAGTGCTTTTTAAAAAAAAAATAGCGAAAAAGCAAAAAAACATTTTTTCGATTTCAAAAAAGCAATGAAAAAAGCTATAAAAGGAGGTGTTGGGGGCCTATTTGGATGCTGAAATGTTCTCATTCTATTATGATGTCGGATTGAACATGCAAGTTCTTCCATAATCATTTGAAGACAAAAACCCTCATTCAATTTCTAGTTTCGGATTTGAGAGATAATCCCAAGCTAGATTGGAGTGATTTCATTCTAGAAATCACCATTGTGCTTCAAATCGAGTTTTAGTTTTGGATGTTGCTGAGATGAAGATTATTCAGTGTTTTGAGGTGTGCTGGGTGGAGTTTGAAGGGGTATTTCTAGTATTTTGTTTGTGGGTGTGTTCGTATGCTCCTTTTTGAGTTTCCAAAGCATCAACAAATATGTTTCAATTCTGATTTGTCGAAAGTACAGCAGCAAAAAGGGTGTTTTCATACCTATACTAGCCTTCTAGTTCATCCATTCAGTTGGGTTATTGGGTGCAATGTTATTTGGTGCTACTGTGGAGAGTTTCAACCGTTCTTTTGTAATGTCCCCTTCTCAATGATCACCTAGGAGGTCATTTTAGCCTATTTAATTCCCATAGGCTAAAGTCGGGGAAAGGGAATTAATTTATTTAATTGTTTAATATTACCTAGCAAGAAAAGTTCATTTAAAAAGATAATGTTAAATAATTAATTAAATGTGTTATAAAGTGACTTTTGGGAAATATTAAAAAGTAACTTAATAAAGTCACTTTATTATTTTTTGAGCGGGAAATTAAAGTGAGGGATATAAAAGAGGTTTCCGAAGCTCATTTTCATAATGCTTGGTTTATTTCTCACTTTCACTTTTGGACAGCTCTCGAAGTTTTTGGTCTTGGGGACAAGGAAACCCTAGGGCATCCGGTTTCGGTGATAAAACAATTCCACCCTAGCTGGTTTGTGGAGGAGATCATTCAGGTCTTCTACTTGGGTGATATTTGCAATTTTTGTGAGTCTCCTGCAAAGACAAAAAACGGAGTTAACGATTTCTGTTTAGTTTGTGATTTCTATTCAATTTGTATGTGATGCAAGGGTTTGATATTTGAGGTTGGAGATTGAGTCGATATTCCTCTTGAGCTTGGACTGTATATTCTTATTGTCTGGCTCGATGTCATGTCCCCGTTTTAGCTGACACTGTTTGTCGAGGAGTTAGCCTATAATTTCAATCCTCATAGGCTGACAGGAGTGTGCAGAGGATCATCTGGGGCAGTTACTCAGTGTTTGGTAGCTCCAGTTTGGCAGTTGTGTCAGGTTGGGCCTTCGCAGAATCTTCCATAGTGCTTTTTCAGGAACTTTCTATTTTTAGAAAGTTAGGTCAGGCGGAAGCTGCTATTTCGGGCAGGGCACCTGGTTCAACCATTCAGCTCAGAATCGACCCAGTTCGGCAGTTTGTTGATCAGACAGAGAAATAAGGAGTATTTAATGAATTATTAAATATTTAATAATTTGACTTTATATTAAAGCCACTTTATTGAAATATTGAAATATTTAATTATTTGGTTTAATTATAAAGAATTTATTATACTTTATAATAAATTATTAAATGTGACTTAATGAGTATTTTATATTCATTAAAATATGGACGCCAATGTCATGTCCCCGTTTTAGCTGACACTGTTTGTCAAGGAGTTAGCCTATAATTTCGATCCTCGTAGGCTGACAGGGTGTGCAAAGGATCATCGGAGGCAGTTACTCAGTGTTTGGTAGCTCCAGTTTGCAGTTGTGTCAGGTTGGGCCTTCGCAGAATCTTCCAGAGAGCTTTTTCAGGAACTTTCTATTTTTAGAAAGTTAGGTCAGGCGGAAGCTGCTATTTCAGGCAGGGCACCTGGTTCAGCCATTCAGCTCAGAGTCGACCCAGTTCAGCAGTTTGTTGATCAGACGGAGAAATAAGGAGTATTTAATGATTTATTAAATATTTAATATTTTGACTTTATAATAAAGTCACTTTATTGAAATATTGAAATATTTAATTAATTTGGCAAATTATAAAGTATTTCTTATACTTTATAATATTGAGTTACTATTTGATAAGCGAATAAATTATAATTCACTTAAAAGGACGCCAATTAATTATTGATTATTTCTCCTAAGTTCTAAAGTGAGAATTAAATCATTTAATTTAAATGATTATTTTAAAGGAGTTGGGTCGAACTTTCCAAAGGGGATATATATTCTCAGCAAGGACAAATCGAATCATTATGAAATGTTATTCTAATTTGTCTTTCGTGCTCTGAGCATTGGAGTTTGCAAACCTTAGGGTTTCTAGCAGACGAACGTTTCTGAAGAACGAAAACTCTTCAGAGATCAGGCAGACTGAGGCTGTGCAATACCAGCTGAAGCTTGCACTTGGTGATTTCACACAGGGATCACAGTTTGGGTTTATTAACAGATTCATCAGAGCTCAGCAGAGATATTTATCTACCAGTTGAGGCGAACTCATCAGAGGGCATTTATTTGAGATCTGGCACACATTACTAGAAGCCGTACCTTTTTATTCCTTGCTGTACCAGGCCGTACCAGCAAAGGTCGTACTATTTCATCAGGGAAAGTCACTCAGGTTTTTGGTCACCAGTCTTTGGCAGAAGGGGCGCCTAGGGCTATAGAAGATTTTCCCTTGTTACTGAGCCTGGATACTGATCATTTGGAGCTGGCCGTACAGTTTGCACATTTCCCAAGGCGGCTGTCATAAATCAGGTTTTCAATAAAATTTATTGTATTTCATTGTTTATTCAGATTTCTATATTGTAAAGCTTTGAGAAAATTTATATATTGGTGCGCCCTTGTTATCTGAGCATTTCTGAGTTTACTGCATGAGATTTGGATTCTATTTGAATTTTTTAGCAATTTCTTAGTAAAATCACAGCCTTCAATATTTTGTCAAAAAAACCTCAAAATCACAAAAAAACCAAAATTTGCAAAAACACAAAAACTTCGGTTGGGTTTTGATTTGAGAACCACCAGGGTTCTGACAGTGGTATCAGAGCACAGTTATCCTGCCATCTTGTGCTTTTTCAGTGCTTTTTCAGAATACAGTGTGCTTTTTAGTGCTTTTTCATGAACAGAGATACCATTCACTACATTAAAGGTGTAGGGACAGGCAAAGACGAGGATTGGACAGGTCCACCAATCCCCGAAGGTCAGACGATATCAGGAGTACTTGGTATTCACAGATCCAGTTCTGACGGTAGTGAAAACAGTGTTGCAACCCTAATGGCAGAACGTGAGACTTCCTCAGAGACTCGCAGGGATCCAGGGAAGGCGCATGCAGAGGGTGATATCACCGATGAGGAGTTTAGACGGAGGCACGATAATATGATGGATATGATGTCTCAGCTGATGGGTACCATTAGACAGTGTACGCCCACATAGCCACACTACATTCAGATTGGACAGACGAGCGGGACTGCACCAGTGGATCAGCCATTGGCATCCCTACCTAGACAGCCGTCACCGATCTACCAGGAGCGTAGGCCAGGCCAGCCTACTTTCTTACCTAGGGAGACTCCACCTCAGACTCCAGGGGCAGAGCATCAGTGCAGCATCAGGAGTTTCAGCCACAGAATGGCATGTCAGTGGCAGACTTGACGAGATTTCATGGTGAGTACATGTCACTAGCGCCTGAGATCCGGCAGGCACTTACATTCCATGAGTTTATAGATGTCTATAAACCCAGAGGAGGAGGTAGATTTGACCGTAGACCCCACAGCATCAGCAGCCGCAGCCACAGGTGAACAGGGATTTGCAGTATGCGGTGAGTAAGATTACATTGCCATATTTTGATGGGTCTGAAAAGACATCAGCGAGGTCTTGGGTCCAGAAATTGGACAATTACTTGTCACTTAGGCCTATGCAGGAGGATGAGGCAATTAAATTTGCTACTTTACATCTTGACAGAGTAGCACATGATTGGTGGCACCATGGCATGTATACGCTAGGCCATCATGCGGTCAATACCTATCAGGAGTTCACCAGCAGACTGATAGAGAGGTTTGATAAGAAGGATCCGGAACTGTATTTCAGAGAGTTGGCTCAGCTCAGACAGATAGGTAGTTTGGATGCATACATTGGTGAGTTTCAGAGAGTGGCAGTCATGGTCACAGGGATTTCAGAGCGGAGACTTATCATACTCTTCGTTGAGGGTTTGATAGAGCCGATGAGAGGTTGGGTTAAGGCTTTTGACCCTGCTACTCTTCAGGAGGCGATGCGGAAGGCAACGAGTATGGAGCTTGCTGCTCCGAAGAAACAATTTCAGTCTAAGGCAAACAACTTGCCTGTCGAGGAGAGTCAGACACCAGTTGCAGAACCAAAAAGGAAACCAGTTGCGAGAATTGATGATGCAACTCGGGAGGAATGCAGGAAGAAACAACTCTGTTATTGGTGCAAAGCACCCTACAGCAAGGAGCATGATTGTCCTTTGAGACCGAAGGGCAGAGCCAACCGCGCCATGTGGGTTTACTATGACGATGACGAGTCTGATGATTCAGACCAGCAGGTTGTTTCAGAACATGCAGAGGCCGGGAATGCCTCTACGGAGTTTGGGCCCGATGCCAACTTATCCCCGTTGGTATTATCTACTAGTGTACGGGATGACTCATTCAGGTTCAGGGGATTAGTGGAAGGACAACGATGTATTGCTATGCTCGACACTGGAGCCACACACAATTTCATTGACGAGAGCTTCGTCAGCAGATGTAGACTCCAGACAGAGGATTTCGCTGGATTCAGAGTTCGGGTGGCAGATGGATATACACTCACTTGCACTCGACGGATTTGTAATCTCACTCTCATGCTGACTGATTATGAGTTGCAGGCAGACTTTTATGTAGTCAACCTGGGTGGGATGGATTTCGTGCTGGGTATGAGATGGCTGCAGGACATTAGTGTGTTCACCCTCAACTTGCCTAAAATGGAGATGAGATTTGAGGTACAGGGCAAGAAATATGTGTTGAGGGGGATTACAGATGGCAGCCTTCGTTCTATCTCTCTCGTTAGTGGGAGGAGCGAGAAGGTGGAGCAGGATTTTGCGCAGACCAGGCATGGTTATGCTCAGTACCCCGGGGGTTCTGAGGCAGTCGTTTGGGATCAGCCTAGTGGTTTGGTTCCGTTTGTGACCAATCCATTGTTTGAGACAGATGTTATATCTTCATACGACAATCCGCTCTTTGAGTTTGATATGGGTAACTCATCTGATCCTGGTCTTGAGCAGAGTAATGTTGATAGCGTTTGGGATCCTACTAGTGCACCGGGATTTCAGACTCAGCTCACGGAGGAGTATCACAGTGTGTATATGGTGCAGAGCGCATATGGTTTCGTGATTGATCCGCAGGTACACAATTTGTTTCAGGTGCACAGTTCTAGCATGCACGTGCTTGATATGTTGGATGATAGTTTATCTCGTGCAGTTTTAGGGGGTAAGTGTTGCTTGTCGTTTGACTTGCCTCCTTCTAAGCTTTTTGATCCTATGCCGGACCGCACTGAGGTCAATAGGGAATGGTATACTATTCTTGCTGATCAGTTGTGGGAGTTACAGGAGTCAGTTGTGGCCAGCAGGAACATTGTCCGGTACTATCCTTGGGATCCATGTGGTGCAGTGCAGCCGTATTTGCAGAGATTGCTTGAGGACAAGCAATTTCAGGGAGGGCGGACTGTCATGTCCCCGTTTTAGCTGACACTGTTTGTCAAGGAGTTAGCCTATAATTTCGATCCTCGTAGGCTGACAGGGTGTGCAGAGGATCATCGGAGGCAGTTACTCGGTGTTTGGTAGCTCCAGTTTGCAGTTGTGTCAGGTTGGGCCTTCGCAGAATCTTCCAGAGAGCTTTTTCAGGAACTTTCTATTTTTAGATAGTTAGGTCAGGCGGAAGCTGCTATTTCAGGCAGGGCACCTGGTTCAGCCATTCAGCTCAGAGTCGACCCAGTTCAGCAGTTTGTTGATCAGACGGAGAAATAAGAAGTATTTAATGATTTATTAAATATTTAATATTTTGACTTTATAATAAAGTCACTTTATTGAAATATTGAAATATTTAATTAATTTGGCAAATTATAAAGTATTTCTTATACTTTATAATATTGAGTTACTATTTGATAAGTGAATAAATTATAATTCACTTAAAAGGATGCCAATTAATTATTGATTATTTCTCCTAAGTTCTAAAGTGAGAATTAAATCATTTAATTTAAATGATTATTTTAAAGGAGTTGGGTCGAACTTTCCAAAGGGGATATATATTCTCAGCAAGGACAAATCGAATCATTATGAAATGTTATTCTAATTTGTCTTTCGTGCTCTGAGCATTGGAGTTTGCAAACCTTAGGGTTTCTAGCAGACGAACGTTTCTGAAGAACGAAAACTCTTCAGAGATCAGGCAGACTGAGGCTGTGCAATACCAGCTGAAGCTTGCACTTGGTGATTTCACACAGGGATCACAGTTTGGGTTTATTGACAGATTCATTAGAGCTCAGCAGAGATATTTATCTACCAGTTGAGGCGAACTCATCAGAGGGCATTTATTTGAGATCTGGCACACATTACTAGAAGCCGTACCTTTTTATTCCTTGCTGTACCAAGCCGTACCAGCAAAGGCCGTACTATTTCATCAGGGAAAGTCACTCAGGTTTTTGGTCACCAGTCTTTGGCAAAAGGGGCGCCTAGGGTTATAGAAGATTTTCCCCTGTTACTGAGCCTGGATACTGATCATTTGGAGCTGGCCGTACAGTTTGCACATTTCCCAAGGCGGCTGTCATAAATCAGGTTTTCAATAAAATTTATTGTAGTTCATTGTTTATTCAGATTTCTGTATTGTAAAGCTCTGAGAAAATTTATATATTGGTGCGCCCTTGTTATCTGAGCATTTCTGAGTTTACTGCATGAGATTTGGATTCCATTTGAATTTTTTAGCAATTTCTTAGTAAAATCGCAGCCTTCAATATTTTGTCAAAAAAACCTCAAAATCACAAAAAAACCAAAATTTGCAAAAACACAAAAACTTCGGTTGGGTTTTGATTTGAGAACCACCAGGGTTCTGACAGCCAATAATTAATGATTTCTCCTAAGCTCTAAAGTGCGAATTAAATCATTTAATTTAAATGATTATTTTAAAGGAGTTGGGTCGAATTTTTCAAAGGGCAGTATATATTCTCAGCAAGGACAAATCGAACCATTATGAAATGTTATTCTAATTTGTCTTTTGCTCTGAGCATCGGAGTTTGCAAACCTTAGGGTTTCTGGCAGACGAACGTTTCTGGAGAACAAAACTCTTCAGAGATCAGGCAGACTGAGGCTGTGCAATACCAGCTGAAGCGTGCACTTGGTGATTTCACACAGGGATCACAGACTGAGCTTATTCATTGTTTTTAGTAGAGATTCACAGAGATAATCATCAGACAGATAAGGCAACCCCATCAGAGAACTTCATTCAGAGATCTGGCATTTTCTTTGGAGGCCGTACCTTGTCATTTATTGCAGCAAGCCGTACTTTTTCTGTACCTGGCCGTACCAGCAAGGGCCGTACTTTATTTTCTCTAGAGACACGTCTTTCTTCTTCAGTTTTCAGTGTTTGGCATCAGGGCGCCTTGGATCACTAGAGATTATTGCATTGATTTTTGAGCTGGAAGATTCCTCATTAATTCTGGCCGTACCATTCTTTATTGCTGCAGCCGCCAGTAAAGAGAAATCAGGTTTTTTCAATAAATTTGTTGCATTTCATTCAGATCCCGTATTTAATATTGTATATGCTCTGAAATGATCAATAGTTGATGCGCCTATGATCTGGGAACAATTTTGAGAGTATTTCATTGGTTTGGAATTTATTTTGAATTTATTGGCAATTATTTAAAAAAATCGCAGCTTTGATATTTCTCTGTAAAAACCTTCAAAAATACAAAAAATCGAAAATTTGCAAAAACAACACAAAAACGATTAGGGTTTCAATTTGAGAACCACCTGGGTTCTGACAGTGGTATCAGAGCACAGATCTCCCGCCATCCTGTGCTTTTTCAGTGCTTTTTCAGTATTCAGTGCTTTTCTGGTTGCCTTTTATGAACCAAGATATTATTCAGTATACTAGAGGTGTAGGGACAGGCAAAGACGAGGATTGGACAGGTCCACCCATCCCTGAAGGACAGACAATATCAGGAGTACTTGGTTTTCACAGATCCAGTTGTGACGGTAGTGAAAACAGTGTTGCAACCTTAATGGCAGAACGTGAGACTTCCTCAAAGACTCGCAGGGATCCAGGGAAGGCACATGCAGAGGGTGATATTACTGATGAGGAGTTTAGACGGAGACACAATAATATGATGGACATGATGTCTCAGTTGATGGGTACCATTAGACAGTACACGCCCACACAGCCTCATTTCATACAGATTGGTTAGACGAGCGAGACTGCACCAGTGGATCAGCCATTAGCATCAGCACCTCGACAGCCGTCTCCGATCTATCAGGAGCGTAGGCCAGGTCAGCCTACTTTCTTACCTAGGGAGACTCCACCCACCGAACTCCAGGTAGAGCATCGAGGGCAACATCAGGAGTTTCAGCCACACAATGGCATGTCTGTGGCAGACTTGACGAGATTTCATGGTGAGTACATGTCACTAGCACCTGAGATCCGGCAGGCACTTACATTCCATGAGTTTATAGATGTTTATAAACCCAGAGGAGGAGGCAGATTTGATCGCAGACCCCCACAGCATCAGCAGCCGCAGCCACAGGTGAATAGGGATTTGCAGTATGCGGTGAGCAAGATTACCTTGCCATATTTTGATGGGTCTGAAAAGACATCAGCGAGGTCTTGGGTCCAGAAATTGGACAATTACTTGTCACTTAGGCCTATGCAGGAGGATGAGGCAATTAAATTTGCTACTTTACATCTTGACGGAGTAGCACACGATTGGTGGCACCATGGCATGTACACGCTAGGCCATCATGCGGTCAATACCTAGCAGGAGTTCACCAGCAGACTGATAGAGAGATTTGATAAGAAGGATCCGGAACTGTATTTCAGAGAGTTGGCTCAGCTCAGACAGACAGGCAGTTTGGATTCATACATTGGTGAGTTTCAAAGAGTGGCAGTCATGGTCACAGGGATTTCAGAACGGAGACTCATCATACTCTTCGTTGAGGGTTTGACAGAACCCATGAGAGGTTGGGTTAAGGCTTTTGACCCTCCTACACTTCAGGAGGCGATGCGGAAGGCAAGGAGTATGGAGCTTGCTGCTCCGAAGAAACAATTTCCGCCTAAAACAAATAACTTGCCTATTGAGGAGAGTCATACACCAGTTGCAGAGCCTAAAAGGAAACCAGTTGCAAGAATTGATGATGCAACTCGGGAGGAATGCAGGAAGAAACAACTTTGTTATTGGTGCAAAGCACCCTACAGCAAGGAGCACGATTGTCCTTTGAGACCGAAGGGCAGAGCCAACCGTGCCATGTGGGTTTTTTATGATGATGACGAGTCTGATGATTCGGACCAGCAGGTTGTTTCAGAACATGCAGAGGCCGGGAATGCCTCTGTGGAGTTTGGGCCCGATGCCAACTTATCCCCGTTGGTATTATCTACTAGTGTACGGGATGACTCATTCAGGTTTAGGGGATTAGTGGAGGGACAGCGATGTATTGCTATGCTCGACACTGGAGCAACACACAATTTCATTGATGAGAGCTTCGTCAGCAGGTGTAGGCTCCAGACAGAGGATTTCGCTGGATTCAGAGTTCGGGTGGCAGATGGATATACACTCACTTGCACTCGACGGATTTGTAATCTCACTCTCATGCTGAATGATTATGAGTTGCAGGCAGATTTTTATGTTGTCAACTTAGGCGGGATGGATTTAGTGTTGGGTATGAGATGGCTGCAGGACATCAGTATGTTCACCCTCAACTTGCCTAAAATGGAGATGAGATTTGAGGTACAGGGCAAGAAATATGTGTTGAGGGGTATTACAGATGGCAGCCTTCGTTCTATCTCTCTCGTTAGTGGGAAGAGCGAGAAGGTAGAGGAGGATTTTGTGCAGACCAAGCATGGTTATGCTCAGTACCCCGGGGGTTCTGAGGCAGTCGTTTGGGATCAGCCTAGTGGTTTGGTTCCGTTTGTGACCAATCCATTGTTTGAGACAGATGTTATATCTACATACGACAATCCGCTCTTTGCGTTTGATATGAGTACACCTGATCCTGGTCTTGAGCAGAGTGATGATAGCGTTTGGGATCCTACTAGTGCACTGGGATTTCAGACTCAGCTCACGGAGGAGTATCACAGTGTGTATATGGTGCAGAGTGCATATGGCTTCATGATTGATCTGCCTGTACACAATTTGTTTCAGGTGCACAGTTCTAGCATGCACGTACTTGATATGTTGGATGATAGTATATCTCGTGCAGTTTTAGGGGGTAAGTGTTGCTCGTCGTTTGACTTGCCTCCTTCTGAGTTTCTTGATCCTATGCCGGACCGCACTGAGGTTAATAGGGAATGGTATCCTATTCTTGCTGATCAGTTGTGGGAGTTACAGGAGTCAGTTGTGGCCAGCAGGAACATTGTCCGGTACTATCCTTGGGATCCAGGTGGTCGCGGTCTGTGTATTTCGCGAGAATTGCTTGAGGACAAACAATTTCGGGGGCGGTATCATGTCCCGTTTTAAATGCTTACATTTTGTCGAAATTAGCCTATAATTTACGATCTCGTGGCGGCGAGTGTCGCGAGATCTGAAGGCGATTACCGGTGTTTGGCTCGATTTAGCGGTTGTGTCGAGGTTGGAGCCGAAGTCTTCGAGATGCTTTTTGGAACTCTATTTTTAGAAAGTTAGGTCGGCCAGTACTATTCCGGGCGGGGCACTGGTTCAACCATTATTTCAGAATCGACCCAGTTCGGCAGTTTGTTGATCAGACGGAGAAATAAGGAGTATTTAATGAATTATTAAATATTTAATAATTTGACTTTATATTAAAGCCACTTTATTGAAATATTTAAATATTTAATTATTTGGCTTAATTATAAAGAATTTATTATACTTTATAATAAATTATTAAATGTGACTTAATGAGTATTTTATATTCATTAAAATATGGACGCCAATAATTAATGATTTCTCCTAAGCTCTAAAGTGCGAATTAAATCATTTAATTTAAATGATTATTTTAAAGGAGTTGGGTCGAATTTTTCAAAGGGCAGTATATATTCTCAGCAAGGACAAATCGAACCATTATGAAATGTTATTCTAATTTGTCTTTTGCTCTGAGCATCGGAGTTTGCAAACCTTAGGGTTTCTGGCAGACGAACGTTTCTGGAGAACGAAAACTCTTCAGAGATCAGGCATACTGAGGCTGTGCAATACCAGCTGAAGCGTGCACTTGGTGATTTCACATAGGGATCACAGATTGAGCTTATTCATTGTTTTTAGCAGAGATTCACAGAGATAATCATCAGACAGATAAGGCGACCCCATCAGAGAACTTCATTCAGAGATCTGGCATTTTCTTTGGAGGCCGTACCTTGTCATTTATTGCAGCAAGCCGTACTTTTTCTGTACCTGGCCGTACCAGCAAGGGCCGTACTTTATTTTCTCTGGAGACACGTCTTTCTTCTTCAGTTTTCAGTGTTTGGCATCAAGGCGCCTTGGATCATTGGAGATTATTGCATTGATTTTTGAGCTGGAAGATTCCTCATTAATTCTGGCCGTACCATTCTTTATTGCTGCAGCCGCCAGTAAAGAGAAATCAGGTTTTTTCAATAAATTTGTTGTATTTCATTCAGATCCCGTATTTAATATTGTATATGCTCTGAAATGATCAATAGTTGATGCGCCTATGATCTGGGAACAATTTTGAGAGTATTTCATTGGTTTGGAATTTATTTTGAATTTATTGGCAATTATTTAAAAAAATCGCAGCTTTGATATTTCTCTGTAAAAACCTTCAAAAATACAAAAAATCGAAAATTTGCAAAAACAACACAAAAACGATTAGGGTTTCAATTTGAGAACCACCTGGGTTCTGACACTCGAGTAGTGGCGTACAGGTTTATGGGGAGATTGTATATAGTTGAGCCACTATATTTTAATATGCTTTGATATTATGGTCTTATGTATCTGGGCACAAGGCTGAAGTTCTATCTGCATATATATTCTGGACGCCTCCCTTGTACTTGGTTTCAGGTTATTGAAGGGACGTGACTACACTCCAAACCCTAGCGTTGGTATCTATACTTCCTATCAAGGACGTGAGCTTGTGTATATGCTGGATATGTGAGTACAGACCTGGGTGCATACTGTTTATACCATAGTTTGTCTTGGAAACCCTGTACGTGGAGTTTGGTGGTGGTAACTTGCTGCTATGAGGGTCGTTGAAAGTGCAAAGGCCGGATGTGAGACTGAACCAGGTTTAATATTCATTATTTGCTGCTGCTAACTCATCTCAATGCTGGCGTAAAGTCCAAGTTGGAGTCCTTATTTCAAAGAGTTCAATATTGTAATCTGAATGGTATACTATTTGAATATCATGTGGCTTGATTTTAATATTGTGAATGCCAGTCGTGCTCAGCTGTAAGCAAGCTGGGTTGTCTCAGACCATAGGAGTAGAATATAATGCTGTCCAAACAGTCTGGTAGAGAACTGAAAGTCATTTCTTATTGTTGTTACAAATTGGTCTGTTATAGAGTGCAAATTATGTAATGAGTTTGTAGTGTCGAATGTCCTATTATAAAATCTGTACACTATCATTCTTTTGCACGTGAAATCTGAAGTCTGTAACTTGCATCACCATTTATGTATATCAATAGGATGTGAAAAGAATGAAGTTATAAGTTTGATTTTCAAGTTGTTCAAGCATTACTTTGAATACTGTTTCGCATGGCAATGAACTCTGTTTGTCAAAATGGAACATCTGGCAAACTGAATTAATCGCAAAAACATCATACTTTCCAGGAAGGGAATTTTACATCTTTATATCAGTAGTTAATCCTCTTATTTTGGTGTTCACAATGCATATGTGCTAACCTTGTAATGATTTGGATGGTTATATTACAGAAAGCTTCAATTTCTATGCACTTTATTTTGTAAGCACTGGATGGCAGTACTGTTGATGGTTTAAATTTGTTATTGCTGATGTACTTACCTCACTGAACAAGTGGTAATATTGTAATAGCTCACCACTGAAAAATGGAAGAAGCATGTTTAAATGTCCTCAAACATTGTATAAGCTTTCCTACTGAAAAGTGGAAATGCCTTGTAATTCCCGCTGCATAAGCAAATGATTTCTATCTTGTATTGTTTATGCATTCCACTAAATAAGTGGTTTGGCTGGCTTGCCGCCTGATGCTTCTTTCCAGCAAGTTGTATATCAATAAATTGTAATCCTAACACCATATGATCTTACCTTGCCCAATCCGGGATCTGGGTAATCAGAAAGTGTAAAGGAAATTGTTATGATTTCATTTACTTTAAAGCTAACATATATTCAAAAAAATCGAGGGTGGTTATTACAAATTAGCAATAATAATAATAAACTTTATTATTATGGTTGGACATATTGTCATTGATGTCAAAGATACATAGACATGTTGTCATTTATGTCAAGAAGGTGCTTAGACTATTGGTATAAGGATTCAAATGTATTGAAGTATCCATTGAAGCATGTGTTATCATTGATACCAAATGTGCAAGGAGGAAATTGTTTATTGATCAAAGACTATAATTCGGTTATCACTCTATTTTGGCCGTAACCGTCAAGATCAATGTTCCCATCATATTCGACTATCATCATGTTGAAGAGATTAATTGTATTGTTTAAATTACAGATTTAAACAATTATTATAATATGTGGCTGACTTCCTTGAAGGAAGTTTAAAATTAAATTAAATTAAATTATGTTCATGGGCCGACCCTATCTTGTAAATCATGAAGATGCTTATATGTATATATAAAGCGCCCAAGAAAAAGATTATGATATGCCATAAAAGAGCAGTGATTATATTCTACATATGCAGTGATAAAGATTAATAAGAGGCAGCAATCATCATTAATGAAGATAATTAATGATAAGAGAGAAAAGCACTTCATTATAAAAACAGCGGTTATGTTTAAGAAAGTAGAGATTAGTCAAAGAAAAAGCAGCAAACAAATGATTCATTATGAAAGGCAACAAATATTCAAGGAGGAGCAGCAATTCCTTTTTAGAAGGCAGTGCTTATGTTTTGTAAAGACAGCATTTTGAGGATAAATAAATAAAAAGTGATTTAGAGACAGCAATTAAAGTTTTAACAAGGCAGCAATTGAGTGTTGATAAAAGGTTGCCTTTTCATATGGATATCTCTCTTCAAAGAGATGTATCCTTTCATTTGAATATATAGATATAAAAAGAGAAAGAAGTGTGAATAAAGAAATGTGTGTGTGAGGTGTGTTGAATAAAAAATATAGATACACAGCAAGAAAGTTTAAGAGAGAAAAAATTAAGGTGAGTATATGCAGATCTAAAAGGAATACATATGGCAGTAATTGAATCAATTTTGTGAAGAGCATTACAAGAGATAAACATATCACTAATGATTCAATGAAGAGCAGCAAATGAATAAGAAACAGCAATTTTGTATGATAAGGAGCAGCAATTTATACCATGAAGAGCAGATTAGGAAACTAAACTATGTTAATGTTAAAGAATGCATATTAAATTGGCGTTGCCTCCCTTGGATAGGTTGTGTTGCTTGATGTGATCATCCCTTAGAAGATAATATATATTTGCATTTGAGAGGTGGAAGAAAAGTGTGTTTTAGTGCAATCTATCATACATCCACCAGCCATTTGTGAGGGGAGAAGAGAAATAATAGAAAAAGAAATTGCAGATTCAAGAGAAGAATAATGGAAAATTTTGAGCAGATTTAATAAGGAATTTCTACAGCAGATTTTAAGGTCTGTGAAGATTTCATGAGGAAATTGCGAGTAAGTTTATGAAAGTTTATGAACAGACTTTAGGAGGATTTGTGAGACATATTTTGTGAAGGAAAGTATAACAATTGAAGAGATCTAATTATCCATCATTCCTTGAAAATGCAACATCCAAGAAGGTGGAACCTAGTTTTGTTTTGGAAATTGGTGCTTCCTTAAGGAGAAATTGGTGTCTCTCACTAAGTTGGTGCTTAGCTAAGAGGGTTGGTGCCTACAAATTGAGGTGATTAGTACCTCTTATAGGTTGGTGCCTACAAAGATTGTAAAAGAGATTTGTATAAAAGTAATATTTTATCGTGGTTTTCTGAAAAAAAGGGTTCCCACATAAATATCGTGTGTTATTGTGTTCTTCTCATGTGCATAATTATTGATGTTGAGTAAATGATGTTATTGTGATTGATAAAGTTTTAAATTGGTAAAAGTTGCATTATACTAATTCACCGCCCCCCTCTTAGTATAATCTTATGCTCATCAATTATTGTTAGTAACTATGTAGTTCTAGATGGTTGGTCAATTTCTTTTTTCTAATCAACATTTTCTCTTTGTATATATTCCTCCTCTCATGAATAATAAAAGATGCTCATTACATTCTTGAATTCATTTGTTACACTACAAGGAATCTTAGCTAAATGGCAATAAACCAGCCACCTCACTAGATAAAACTTCTTTAAATGTAGGAAAGTCCATACACAAAAGAACAAAAACATTGAGAAGGAAGTATTTGATTTGTAAATAGGGAACATATCCTTTGCACATTGCTCATCAACTAAAACAAATTATCAATGTGAATTCATAAACACTCCACCCAAGACATCGTAATCTAACTTCTATGGATGTTTATTATAAGTTTTTTGTTCTTCCATTTTATAAAGCATGAAAGAAGTTTGAAACATAAATGAAGCATGTAAAAGATCACTCATACAAGACAAAAATTACCATAGAGAAACCCTAGAACTAGGGAGAAAAACTCTAGCAAGAGTGAGTTGCATTGTGCCCCTCATTCTAGTATCTTAGCCAAGTTACAACAATGTTTCCCACTACCTTGAAGCACCTATTGTCCCTATTGCTTTCTCTAAGAAAGGAACCTCTATATATCCCTAACCTTGGCTTCCTTTTGAAGAAAAACCCTTCCATTGGCATTTAGCAACCTCTTGCACCTTGAGGTACTAACCATAGAGACCTAAGACTTGCCAACATAGGAATGCAAAATGAAATGTATCCCATTCAACTAGACCTTATATGGATTCCTCCTTCTAAGGTAAACAACATCCCTCTCATAAAGATATGGAATCCCAAAAACGACATCACAAACATCTAATGGGAGAACATCCACCATTACTTCATCCCTAAACTTAGGAGAAAGTCCACATTTCAACCTACATTGCTTGGTCACGGTCATCTTCACTCCTCCTTGCAACTATCCTAACACATACGATCAAAGATGATCCAAGAGATCCAAACCAAGTTCACCAACCAACTTGGAAGAGATGAATTTTGCTTGTTAACACATCAAAAATAACATCCACTTTCTAACCTCATGCTTCTATCTTGATGTGGAAGGGTTGAGAAAGCTCTTCCCCTGCATGAGAGCCATCACCCACCTTCTGTACACCCTTGGCAATGCAAGACAACCTCTCATCAACCTCAAAGCTGCACTCTATTTCTCTAACTTTCCATGTGCAATAGGTATTCTTTCCCTTCTTTTCCCAAGAAGGTGCCAACTACATATGTAGCTTCCAACACCCTTCTTCAATTTGCTCATGCTTTCCACAATGAATACAATGACTTTTTTCTTCACCTTTGTCCTTTGAATTGATGGTGGAGGCAGCATTTCTCTTACTTTTCCCCCCATTACCATTGTCATTTTTCTTGCCACCTCACTATTGCTCTTCCACTTGTGACTTGTGCTTGAGGAAGAGGCCTCCTTCATGTTTAGCTCAAGGTAGCGCTCTTAGGCATGTGTCTTATCTATATGTGGGGCTTGGCCATTGGGGCTGATCTTTTCAAGTGATCAAGCAGCCCACCAATGTATTTTATCAGCACATCACGGTTCATCATATCCTTACCAAGTTGAAATACTCACTTGTATAAGTTTCTGCACCTTGCTCTTGTTCTTGCTTCAAGTCATGCCATTGCAATAACCCTTCTTCATGGCATGCAGGGTAGAATTGCTTATGTAATAATGTCTTAAAATCATCCCACTTCATAATGGATGGCAGTTTTTGAATCTTCAAAGAGTGCACAGCTCTTATACCTTGTGAGGGTATGCTCTAATAGCTTTAACCTGGAAAAAGAAATTTATTGATGAGAAGATAGTTTATGCAAACTGAAGTATACCTCCATCTAAAACACCCATTGACGGAGCTTCTCAAAACCAATCTTTTCATCATAGGGTTGCATGTTGATCTTCCTCTCAACCTTCAAGAATCTTACATGTTAGGTCTCTAGTTGCTATTCTTCTAGTTTATCTAGTTCTCTTTCTTACTCATATTCTTTTGGAGTTCTCAGCTTAGATATCAAGACCATCATCCTTGCTTTCCAATCTATCCACCTTCTCTTCTATTGTGGAAATTCTTGTAATATCTTCTTCCAACTTCTAGAGGCACACTTCATCATCTTCCCTTGCCATTCTTGCTCTCCTCAACCATTGTCTAGATCTATTCTCAAGCTCGTAAAACAATAAATCACTTCCACTCGATCTTTTGGAGCACATAACTTGTCAGCATACAAAAAGCACTTTCCCCAAAGGAAAGAACCCCCTCTAATATAAATTTAATCCATAAAAAGGGAGTGTATCCCTCACACAATGCTTATCAACTATGGATTCTTAGCCACCAAACACACTATAATCTAACTACTATGAATGTTTATTACAGTCCATCTATATGTTAAGCACAAATGAAGTTCAAAACAGAAATGAAGCATGCAAAAGATCAAACAGACAAGACTGCAACACAAGGATGACCCTAGAGAAACCCTAAAATCAGGAAGAAAAACTTTACCACGAGTAAGATCTGCTTCTTGTTCCAATATCTCAACCAAGTTATAGTGATATTATAAATGCCTCTTGGATCAATACTCTAGAGTGATGAAACACCAGCTCCTAATTCCTACAACCTCTGCATCATCGAAACCCTACACTATCACTTCTTTTCAATTAAGATCACATGAACATGGAGATTTTCCACTTAACACACTAAACTTGTGAAATGACTTCACTTGCGTTTCCTATGGCCTCACCTGCCTTCAAAATGGAAGACTAATTGTCCAGAAAACAAGCACAACCATTAAAACCCTCCATATTCCACAAGCTATCTAAATTGTGAC
>VDFB02006325.1:0-26181 GCA_007258455.2 Sequoia sempervirens
TTTGTAATTTTTTTCCAAGTAAGCAATTAATTATGATTTTTTTATTACAACTTTTAAAAAATATAAAAACTTGTATGTTTGACCACCTTAACTTGGTCAAAACTTCATGAAATTCAATTTCTTTTTAATCTTCTAGTATGTGAAGCATAGAATGCGACACATGTTTCAGATTCAAAAAATGTGATACCATTTGAAAGCTATAGATGTTTTTCAATCAGCGTATTAATCAGGACTTTAGTCGTAATTCAAATAGAAAATGAATAATAATTATTTATTAAATTCAAAGTAAAGCATAATTTATATTGGTGGAAATCTAAGAATCTCCTTTAAAAACACTTTTCGTTTCATCAATTTTGGGTAAATAAAAGTTGTCAACCACATACCCTACACATACCCATCATATCACCACTTTTTCACCCATCATGGTCCTATACATACTCTTAGGTGTTGTAGTTTCTTGCTGAGCTTGAATGTTGGGGGCATCACCAATATCTAATTGCTTGACTTATATGGCCTCTACAACATCCCTTTCCATGCAAACTATAAAATTTTCAAATTTTTGATCTTGCATTTATTTCTTCTTTTCTACTTTAGTGTAGCTAATTTTATCTAAATATTTAGCTCACTAAAGTGGGGGTAAAATTTATTGTCGTAAAATTGCATGTCATGGAAATTTCACACTTGTGCATTTATGGCACCCAACCACATTAATGAAAAACCTTATGAGTCAAAATTTCATGATTTCAACTCCATAAGGGACAATGATGAAGCGTTAGTAATCTAACACCTCATTTCTTCTAAAGTTTTGAGTTGGGCACATGCGCGATGTGTGAACATCCACAAGACGTGCTAGAGTTTCTAAACTTTTAAGTTTCAAATGAGGGAATATCATACAATTTTCCTTTAACACATGTCATTGTAGTAGAATCACAAGTGTAATAGCTCTTCCCACCCATGTAGCATCACAAAACTCCTCTTATCACTCTCATTCTCATTAATTCTCACTCTCTCACTTTATTTTGCTCTCTTTCTCTATTCTCTTCTACATCTCTTCCTTGTAGTGAAGCTTTGCTAGATTCTCATCTTGTCAACATCTAAGGCTCTCTTTTAAGAAAACATCATCTCGTCTATCAAGCAATAAAGAGCCACCAACTATTTGTAACACTCTCTTTTCTACTTCATCACATTTATTTACAAATATATACTTTTCTTGTCTATTTTATTCATGATAGGGTCTATCCTCCACAACAGGGTTTATTCCTAGCACATGTCTCATCTATTTTTATCTATTTGGTTGTATGTGGAGGTGGAAACACCAAAACTAGGGTTTGAATAAGGAAAATCCCAAACAACCCCAAAAATTTTCCTCATCCTTTCTGTGTGTAGGTTTTTAGATTTGAAGAGTTAGGTACTTGTAGATTTCATGTTTTTACCTCCTAGTTTGATAGGGACAATAATGTGAGGCACAAAAGTACATGTAGTGCATTGTTTTCTATTGGTCACAAATCTATACTTCTGAGGGTAGAATCTATAAGTATTTATCTTTCTGATTCTATAATCAGTATTCTCTAATTCCTTATCAGATTCTATCAATTTACAGTTTTATCTATTCTAGCCTAACATTTCATTTAATAACATTATTGCAATATTTCTCACTCTATACTTTGTCACTTTACCTTGTACTTTGAGGTAGTTGAGGGATACTCGCTCCCTATAGAATCTTCCCTATCCTAGAGACTTGAGAGTAGTGAATCCCCTCCATTATAGATGCAATATAGGAGTAATGCAATCCCAAATCTTAAATTCCCATGGTCAAGATAAATAAAAGAAATTTACAAGAAATTAAGGAGTAATTAACTTACAAAAGGAAGAAAAAATGGCTAGCCCTAATGAAGAGGAGAAAAAATAGAGGCAAGTATCAAAAAGAGAAGAAAGGCATAGGAGAAGGATACAATTAACAATAATGTCTAAGCTAGAGCATACCATTGGGAGTGTTTCTAAGTGCACCAATGTGGGTGTAGCCATTAAAAGAGGAAATAACAATAAGAAGAAAAAGGAGAAAACACTAAAAAGGAAAAGTCTATTATTGAAATGAATCTGAAGAGTCTTAAGTAGTTTTGAAAAGTTAATATACAATCAAGAAACCACAAGCTTACCAGTAGAGGAAAGTTGTAGTAGAGAGGCTTCTGCCCTAACAAAACCTTCATCAAACCCTAAAAATAAATGGTACTTAAACAAAATTACAATTAAATTAGATTACATTTTTAAATTAGTCATATAGGAAGAAATCAATGGCAATGAACCTAGCTTATCAGATAAAATTTGGTGTACGTACTATAATAGAGAAGGACACATCCAGAATGAATGCTTCAAGGAAAGAGAAGAAAAGATACTAGTTGTAGTAAAAACAATAAAACCTAACTCTATGTATTATGTTATTTGTCAAGAATGGGATATACATCTAACAAAATATTTTCCAAAGAATAGACCTCCTATCTGGAATGGAGGGAATAAAGGAAATTACAGAAACTAATTCTATCATAACAATACTTATAGTATCGATGAAAATAGTGATACCAGATACTAGATTCCACCTTGGTAAGACAATAAAAATGCATGTGCCATGCACAAAAACCAAGAAACAAATTATCAAGAAGATAATAGATAATTTAGCTATAGAGGAGGAAGAGGAAGATTTTTTACAAACAAAAGAAGCAATAATGAAAATTATTTCAACTATGGAAAAATGGGACACTACACATTTGAATGTTGGACAAAGAAAAAACCCAAATGCACTTTTTCATGGACAAGATTATCATACCATATTCCAATGTGAACTTGCTAAAACATTCTACTAAAACTAGGAGGATAGTCAACAATCCCAAAGTGATGAACTAAAAATAGGTGCAAGAGTAATTTGGAAGGTGTCACAACAAGGAGTTATGGGCTATCATAAAATGGATGTATGGAATTAAAATAATTCTACAGAAGAACATTCTAGATAAATGTTACTCACATACAATAAAAGGAAGAAGAAAGCTAGAGGAATGAAGAAAGAAAATTTTGTCAATAGAAAAGGTACTAATACTAGTAGAAATAAAAAAGATGCAAATGGTAGAAGATGCATATGAAGAAGACTATAGTCTAGAAGAAGAAGAAGAAGAAGAGGAAGAACTAGAATACTTCTAGCATAACAAAAAACAACATGACAAAGTGGTTAAATAAGCCAAACAAGATATAATGCAACAACAAAAACAAGTAGGTTTGGGTATGTGCGGAAGGATCTTTGGTGGGCGAATGGTGAAAGGTAATATGGTGGATTATGTGACAATGACTTTAGGTCCAGTAAGACAAAGGGTTTTTAAAGGATATTTTCAGCTTTCCACCAATATAAATTATTCTTTACTTTGAATTTAATAAATAATTATTATTCATTTTCTATTTTAGATTATGACTAAAGTCCTAGTTGATAGGCTAATTGAAAGAAACATCTATAGCTTTCAAAACATGATCACATTTTTGAATCTGGAACATCGCATTACATTCTATGCTTTGCATACTATAGGATTAAAAAAATGAATTTCATGAAGTTTTACCAAGTTAAAAGAAGGTGAATTGAACATACGAGTTTTATATTTTTAAATGTGTAATAAAAAATTCATAGTTAATTATTTACCCAGGAAAAGTATAAAAAAAATATGCATCACATCCAGAGACATGGAGTCCTCTACTTATATCTAAATATTATTAAAATATTATCATTTATTGTGGTTAGGGTGGTTAGACAAACACCTACTTCTTATTTTCCACTGAAATTTAAGTACTACTACATTGAAATTTCAAATTCTCACCAAATAGATTTTTTTTTTTTAAAAAAAACCTAGTAGTTTAGAAACTACATTCAATTTGCCATAGATTCTATTCTTGCATATTTTTGAAATAATATGGATAACTTTTTCAAATTTTTACGTCAAGTTGCCTAACTCTGATTTTTCTGAATTTTTTGCCACTTAAGGGCCTGTTTTTTCCATGATGGTCCTAAACATACTTGTTTCTTTATAGAACAAGAAGTGAAAATTCTAAAATTCCTTGCATCCTTAGCTAGATAAAAATATCTAGTAGCCAAATTAAAATAATGGGGAAAATAATATAAAAAAAGTAGGTTAGTTGGCTATCAAAAGACTAGAATAGGAGAAATGGACAACTATTGATAAATGTGTAGTTGAATGAACACAAAGTAAAGTATGTTATGATATATTTGGGTGTAGATCTAAATATCATTCCATCTACCACATGGGAGAAACTAGGAAGACCTAAACTAGTGAAAAAACCAATAAATATAAGTCTTGTTGATGGTTCCAGAATGCAGATCTTAGGAACCTAGAAAAATGTTGAATTAAATGTGAAGGATTAAAAGTAGTTAATTTTGAAGTGGTTGAACTGAACATGACATTTAATACTTTTAGTGCATTACTTGGACTAAGATGGGTTTTTAATGCTAATGGTATAGTAGACACCCAAAAAGAAGAGATTTTATTTGTAAATGCTACCTAAGTTGTTTGAATTCCATTAGGAGAACCAAATGATAGATATTATATAGAATAAGTAATATAGGACAATGAAGGAGAAGATATCAAAAACTATATATTATCCCAAATTTTTTAGATGGGAAAGAAGAAGAAGAAAATTTGAATATTGAAGGATAACTATAATTGAATAATGATGAATGCAACATGTATAGTGATGATGTCTTAGAAGCTTGGATGAAAAATGAATTGGAGTTAACATCCTAGAGAGTCTATGGATTCCACCAAGTATTCATGATTCAAAGCCATCCCATCAAATTATTGGAGGATAAAGAAACCAAACCAAAAATGATCAACATTAAATAAGGCATTTCACATATTAAACTATCTAGATATTTTGGAGTGGGAAAAACCAAGGAATACATCTAAAAAAAAGAGACATTTTAAAGAATAACAATAAGGATGGTAGCACTGCAGGATATGTTAACTTACAATGTTGCATGCTAGTGGAACATGCATAAAACTATTATCCTAGACTGCCCTACCTTCCTAATTTTGGTCAAAGAATAGTACCTAAAAGAAGAAGGGGAATATCACATCCCAAAATATAAAGGAACCATAACCTCGAAAAACCATATTTTCCACTTGTGTAACTACATGGACGAAGATAAGGAATATAACTATTACCTCTACATTAAATTGTTTAATTGGACACTAACTCTGGTGGTACAAACTTGGTATATAAATCGGGAGAGAAGAGTAGAAACTACAAATTGGGAATAATATCAACACAAATTTATATATACATTTTCCTTTTGGAATGAAGAAAAACACATTTGTACCATACTTTGAAAAATTAAGGAGATCATCACCACATTTCTGAAATACACCTACCCTCAACAACAAATAGGTCCACCTCATAAAACCAAAATGATATGGATATTAATTGAAAGGATGGACATCTCCACAAAACTGATACCTAATCAATATTGTGATATGAAAAAAGGAGAAAGACAAACCAACTTCAAAACTAGAAATTAAGGTAGAAGAAGGAGAGAAGGAAATACAAATAAACCAACAACTGAAAGAAAAATACTATAAACAACCCCACCAATTACATGAAGAAAACATAGCTCAAGAGGGAAACCTAAAATTAGCTAAACTTGGAGATTATTGGGATGATTCACTAGTAGTATCAGTTATCAAAGTATTGAAAAATTATCAAGAACCTTTTCCATGCACATTTACCAAAATAAAAAAAGTATTAAATTGGAAGTTAGGGTAATTAATATTTAGTTAAGAAAAGGAATAAAACCCCACTAGAAAATACCTCACCATACTAACCCTAACATGAAGAAAAAATTCAAGAAAAAATAGATAAGATTCTAGCAACAAGCATTATTGAACTAGTTTAAGACTCTAAGAGGATTAGCCTGATGGTAGTACAAAATAAGAAGATTAGAGATATCTAGATATGTGACAATTTATAGGAACTCAATAAAGCATGAATTCATGACCCATTTCCTACCCCATTTACCAAAGAAATATATTCATTTACTAATGGGTTCTCCAAATACCACCAAATCTAGATCCAAGAGCAAGACCAACCTAAAACAACATTTTCAATAGAATGGAGATCATTTATATATATTGTCATGTTCTTTATCCTTAAAAATGTACTATTTGTCTTTAGTAGGATCATATTTAATGCATTCAAAAAATTCATACATGATTTCTTAGAAGTTTACCTAGATGATTGGACTGTATACGAGCTAGTTGAGAACCACATTCAAGCCTTCTAGGCTATGCTGGAAAAATGTAGGAGTATGCAAATTTCACTAAATCTCAAGAAATGTATTTTTGTGGTACCTTTTAGTAGACTAATAGGCCACATTATCTGTAAATAATGATTAATGATTGATCCGATGAAAGTGGCTCTAATCTTAACACTACCACCACCCAAAATAGCCCCAAAAGTTTGAAAATTTTAAGGTTATACAAGATACCATTGTAAATTCATCAAAGGACATGCCAATATAGCTGCCCCCTATAAGAACTTATCAAATTTGAAACCAAAAAATAATCACATGGATAGAACAATGTCAATAATCCTTTGACATCCTCAAACAAAGAATAGTTGAAGCACCCATTCTCATCTTTCCATATTGGTCAGTTCCCTTTCATGTTCATGTAGCTGCATCTAGAATAGCTATAGGTTTAGTGTTAGCCCAACCTAGAGAAAACAAGGATCATCCAGTAGCATTCACCAATAGAAAGTTATCCAAAGAAAAAATAAACTATACTGCCACCAAGTGATAATCCCTAGCAATGGTCTATGCACTCCACAATTTTAACACTCTATTATCTACCCCATTTACATTCTACACTGATCACAAACCACTAAAATTTCTTCTAAATGAACTGATGATACAAGGTTGGATTTTTCAATGAATCTTACTATTTTAGGAGTTTAATTTTACCGTAATGGTATAACCAAGAAAACATAATCAAGAATTGAACTACTTATCCAAGATTGATACAGGAAAGGAACTCAGTGAATTAAATGAAGAAGAACTACCTGGCACATACCTTTTTCGAATCCCAACAATATCCAAGGAATTGCATGATTTTTTTGAATTAATTTTGACAAAAACATAACCCCCAGATATGAACACCCATGACAAAAAACTACTATTAAGGAAATCATTACCATTTACCTTGATGAAAGGATCTCTATACAAGAAAGGGAATGATGAGGTAGTTTGAAGAGTCATCTATGAGCATGAAAGAAATAAAATTCTTAGGGAAGCACATGAGGGAATCATTGGTGGACATAACTATGAGGACACTATGGCTCAAATTTTTTTGTTATTTAAATTATAGTGGCCTAGTGTTGATGATGATGTTAGTCGCAATAAAAGTGCATATAAAATCCTCACAGGAAACCATGAAGAACCTATCTATACTTGAAAGACTGAACCAGTGAAACCTAAAAGTCTGAGTAATATGGAAAGGTTGACTTAGCTTAATCCCAAGGCTCTCATAGTCAAGTCTTGACCATACTAGGTTTGCTTCAGGGTATGATGTGATATTGTTGTTAATCTCAAGGGTTCTATGGTTATCTCCGGTTTCTTTAAGAATCATAAGTATCAGATAAAATATTTTTAATTTGAACATTAAAAAAATTCATGAAATCAATAGATTTGCAATAATATTTCATGAATATCAAACAATTTTTCTTTCACTTAAGTAGATTTAGTTTTAAGCATTCAAGAATTTCATAGAAACAAAATATTTTCAATAATATTTCCATTCATTCATCTCTTTTTTAGAACATTTTTTTAAATTTAACATCTAATCTAAAATAAAGCATCAAAATACTAAAAAGTAAAATTTCTCCTGGGTATTCTCCATGCATGCCACAAAATTTAATCAAATCAAAGAAAACCACTCTATACTTCACCAGATTGCTTCACAGCTAGGCATAAAACAATGCAAGCTTTTAAAGAAGGGGGTTTCATATGTACACCGATTAGGTTTTGTATGAACCCTTAAATGATGTAACATACAGTCTTGTTTGACTGAACCAAAAAACTAGCTGCAAAAGATACATGAGATAGGTAGTTATCAAATTGGATCCAATATTGATTAAGTTCTATGTACATACAAGTTTTTAATCCTGAATGATTCATAAAATATGAAAAAGGAACAAAACTTAGAGAAGTTTTGGCTCTTTCAACATCCAAAAATTATGAGCTTAAAATAAAAGTAAAGCAGAAAACAACCTTTTATAGGAACACGACCTCAAGAGTTTAAACTTAAAGTCTATCAAGAGAATTAGAAACAACAAATCAAAATGTAGCACATGGCATATGCCAGTTGTCATTAGAATCTTCTAGAAAAAGTCAAATATTTGAATCCTTCAATAGCAAAAACCTTCAACTCCAAACTCTAATATGCAACACTCTACGCAAAAAAAGGCTATCAACATTCCTTAGAATACCAAACGGGAAACTTCTACCCGAACCGAGAACAACCTACAAAACTAACTTTAGCAATATATCTTTATGACACTTCTAGTATCCAATATCTAGTACTTTCTTATATCATCTCAACTTCTGGGTCTGGGGACCCCTTTTCACCTTTCTTCAATTGATATTCCCAGAAAGTAGTCAATATTTGATGCATGTGTTCCTTTGAAATTCCTTGAATTTCCTTCTAACTGTACTTGATCCTTGTGTAGTCTTTTGATATCTAGAGGATGTTTGCATTCCTCTGTGTTTTCTTTGTTTCATACCTAACTATACTGTTTCTGTAATGTATGATCTTATCAATAACCTCCTGAGTTAACAACTAAATAGGATCTTTATTTATTCTTTCAATCCATTCCTTAAAAGCTTTTACTTCTTTACCCTCATGTCCTAGTGTCTAGGGATCAAAATCTTGTCATGCTAACACTTCAATGAAATCTTCATCTTTATCAATCAATTTACTACACTTCTCGATGACCTTTTCAAATCCTTCAATACATTGTACTAAAGTGTCACCATCCCAACTTAACTATTTCTTCCATTTTTCACATAATGGGACTTCTTGTTTTGGAATTATTTTTTCTCTTATCAATTCTTGGACAGCTGTTTGAATGAGAGTTTCTATATTTCATCTCTCAATATTAACCTATTCCTGATGAAATTTGCATTCTCCTTCCAATATTTTGGATTTTTCAAACCAACTGTGTGCTTCCTTGTACTTCCTAATTGCATATGTAGTGATTTCTTCTCCTTTCCTTACCTAATACTCAATAAATTCTTATAATATATTCATCTTGTGGTGAATTGTTGCGATGGAATCCACCTGCTCTTGTGACATGAGTACTGGATCCTGAGGAAATTCAGTCTTTTCTTGACCAGATTGGGTTAATGATTTTATAAAATTGTCTAGGATAACAATTGGTTCTTTCAACTCTCTTTTCTTTTGTTTACTTTTTTGTACTGTAGCAACAGTTGTATCCAAATTCATCTTTATTTCTTCTAATTATTGCATCCAAGATGAGTTTCCAACATTGATACTTGTTATTCTATACTCCTCAGGAATTATTTCATGTTTGTTTTTATCTACCACCAGAGTAGCTATATGGAGTGTTTTTCCTCCATCTACATTCTTCTACATGACATGTTTCATTTTAGCTCTTCGCCTAGGCTTAGGAGTCTCTACTTCTTGCATTAAAATTTTAAGATCCAGAGGTACCAATTCCACTTCTAATGGGGAAGCTAATTATCTAATTAACAAATCAGGTGCATATTCATTGTGCTCTACCTCTGTAACATTTCTCTATTCTTGGTTTTCAGTATGCTCAGGAGCTTCTTCTCTTACATTTTCACTTTTATCTATTACATCCTTTGAAATCAGAACATCTTTAGTATTCTCTAGCATAGATTCTAGATTACCAGGATTCAACACTATCTCTTCAGTTTGAAGACTTGTATTTTCCTATCTAGCCAAGTGTTAAGTATCAATTCCTAGGAAATCACCTTCTTCATATCCTGTCACATCAAGATTCTCTTCATTTCTGACCCTATCACCTTAAGTTTGTGAAGGTTCTTTATTTTCAATCTCAACCTGGTCCTCCTTTGACTTTTTAGAAACCTACAATTGCTCAATATCATTTTGATCATTCCCTAGCAAAGGCTAGGAATCAAAGGAATCTTTAATAATAATATCATCAGTAGGAATCTATCCCGTAGTCTCCCCCGTTTCCATCTCAAGAACTTTTGGGTTCCCCGCTTCTAAAGAGAGTGTTCCTCTTATGAATTCTTCTTCAAAATTTATAGGAATTGACCCTATTTTTGGAATCTCTTCCACCAGTGGTTGTACCATAGGTTTATCTTTAGATTTCTTTTTTTTACTCGTTCCCACATGGTGCCCAATTTATCCATCTGTTCTTTAATTTGAGCTTCATCTAAAACCACAAGAGTTTTTCCTAGTGTCTGTTTTACAGTAGCCATATTAACTGAAGGGGGAGAAGTGAATAATTTTGTAGCTCTCTGAGATGCAAACCTTATCTGTGTATCGGTATTTTTTTTCATCCCTACCTCTTCATCAATCATAGGCCTGTTCTTTGGATTTGTTGTGGAAGAAGATGCCATTTTTTACTTTACTTTTGTTTGAACCTTACCTAGTTTGATCCTTTTATGCTGACCAACTGGTTTTAATGAAACTCCTTGGCTTGGAGCCTTAGGGTTTCTTTCTTAAATATGTATAGCAGCTGTAGAAGTTGAGAAAGCCAACTTCATAGACCCTGAAGATTAATTGCATGCAAATAACCTGTCACAGAAAGAAGAGATGGAGACAAAAAAGATTGGCTTTGAGGAAAGCTGAATGTATTGATGAAAGATAAAATACAATGATCAATCCTTATAAAGGAGATTATTACAACCCTGAAGAAACTCTAATAGGTAGACATTTAATAAATTAATAATGAGTATTAAATGTCACAATATCTAAAACTAAAGTGAAATCTTAAGAGATGAATAAAGGTAACTTAATTAACATAATTAAGTTAAAACCTTTACTCTAACACCCCCCTTTAAGATGAGCAAGAGTGCAACTACAAACATGTGCAAGAGAAAGAAAAGGTAACTTCCCTGAAAATGCATGAGAAAACAAAGGTCCCAGACAACTAGGCACGTCCGGTGCAGATACAACTAAATCTACGTAAATTGGAGAAAGGGAGAAAACATAATGGGATGAAGGCTACCCCCAAAAGAGAGAAAAGAAAAGAATAGAAATGCGCTGATATGAAAGAAGGATAGGAGGTGGATTACAGTACCCCCACTTGGGTGGAAACAAAGGGTCGTGCAAGGAGGTTGGAAGGTCCAAGCACTGACCACACAAAAGTGGGCGTTCCCCTGTTTTTACCGGGGTGACATTTGACAGGTGACACTTAGAGATGGAATCTTCAAAAATCACTAATCATAAAATGTAGTACCTAGGAGTCTAGTTTCCAAATATGTAATTTATTTCCAATGCAAGATTGTAAAATTGAGTTTCAATAGGCATTTCTAAAAACCACTATTTAAGAATCACTTTTTTATACCATATAAAATACGTATTAGGCGATGCATGTGCGATTATAAATTATCATATTTTCTAAATCCTTTTAGGGAAAAAGTACGTGACTCTGGCGCAGGCTTGTTTTCAGTTACACTTTTATGAAGATTTTTGTGAATATATTTTTTAATTAAATTTTTATTAGGCATATTTGTCATTTGAAGAATGCGTCATGCAACTGCGTAAGATGAGCTTCAACTTATCATTTTTGGTTTTGAAAGATTTGTTTGGGGGTTTGTTCTGGAATTTTCTTGTCTGACCGTCAAAATGTTATGTTGATCAAAAAGTTATTAAAATACTAAAACTGATAATTCAGGTTTGTGGACTAATATCGTTTAGAAATTCAGACCGAAGAATAGAAAAATAATTAAATTATTAAAAAAATTACATATTTGGAATCTGCATTATCTCATCTATAATGGGTTTTAATTCTATAAAAAAATTCTGCAAAATAGGTCTTCAAACATATGTCCAAAGTCATTATTTTCCTATGACATTAACAGGACCTTCAAGTTGCAGGTCAAACCAGGTCCAAAGCTTAGGTTCAGGTCCCCAAGCCATTTCCCAAACCAAAAAACAAGCCAAAAACTGGCCCAAAAATTCATAATTTAAAAAGCGGGATCTCGTTTTAAAATGGGATCCCGTTTCAAAACAGGATCCCGTTTTATTAAAAAACCATTTTTTATGGTTCTATGAAACGGGATCCCATTTTGTAAAACGGTCCAAAAGCGAAATTGCAAAATGGAAAGTTCAAAGCGAGGGATCCCATTTTGAAAACTTTCCAAAAAGTGGAATTTTTCAAAATTGGAAGTTTCCATTTTCGGAAAGTTTTCAAAAGCAGACGTCGTTTGAAAACTTTCCCGACCCTGGAAAAAATTTTTCAGCGGGATCCCGTTTGAAAATTTTCAAAAATAAGAAGCCCACAACGGAACTTCTATCGTTTTGAAAATTTTCCAAAAACGAAATTTCTGAAAACGGGAACTTCTATCATATAAGTACATATACAATGGTCTCCATAGGAGAGATATAAAGACACAAGAAGGCCCCCCCACAATGAAGAAACTCTTGTCGCAATGGTAGATGCCTGATGTAGAATCCAAAAGGAGATCCTTAAGCATCAGATAATATTCCTCCCCTTGGGAAGAAATGGATCCAAAGGATGATGTCGAAGAAACCCTGTGGAGAGTGATGAACCAATTTGTCTCAAGATGTGAGTCATGATAGGATGCTGAAGAATTTCTCTATCTGAATTGAAACAAATTATGCCAAATCCAAACTGATGTGGAGAATCCTAAAATGCAACCTCTGAATGCACAGATAATGGTGGGCATACAGTGATAACCTGACTGTCAAGGTAGAGGAGATGAATGTCCTCAAAATAATCCTCAAGATCTGCAGTGTGAGACTCAACAAACAAGAATGTGTCTACAAGATAAGAATCCCATGATGTAGCAGATAATGAATGACCAAGATGGTCATGATGTTGAACTGAATCCATAGGGTCCAATGTGGTGATACTGATGTCATTAGGAACAATGGATGATACATGTATAATCTCAGTCTGAAGAGTAGGAACTGTGAGACAAGCCTCTGATCCATCAGAACATGCAAGGGTGTCTAAATACTCAATCTCCTCTAAAGTATCATGATCAAAGGGTGTATTATCTTTCCAAGCAATGGGTAAGAGACAATCTGAAGTAGGATCCTCTAGGAATTGAGAGAGATTGGGGTCTCCATAGATCTCCCAAAGACGTGTCCAAAGTGGGTGGGGACAATCAATGTCTGATATAGCCGACACAGTGTCATCATCAACACTAGACAACATAAGTCCTACTATGTGATCTCTAATGATATCCCAAGCTAGTTTTCCCTCTGAAGTGGTTGGTTCAAGTATGAGGTCATACAAATAAGGAAAAATATTAAGCCACCTACAATGTGTAAGTATGCCCTTTGCCCATGACTCATAATTACCCCGTTCCAAAATTACAACTGAAGGGTGAGTAGAAAAACCCATGATAGCTCTTCAAATTAAAAAATATGAGAAAATGACCTTACAACATGTAGATCAAATGAAATAGAGCCTAATGACACAAACATGAGGTTCCCAAGTGCCAAAATGTCCAAGTAATTAAGCAAACTGTGAAAACACAAAACGTTGAATAAAATATACCTAAGGTAGAATCTAGTAAAATAAGTCTGATCATTGTGCAAAGCACTAAACCAGCTTTCTGACGCATTATCGTTTGCACAAAATGGAGCTCAGACGCAAAAGTCACGCCCCTGGGAGTGCAAAAAAAAGGTTTTGACTTTGACTGGCAAAAAATACAAAAAACTGAAAAAATCAGAAAAAAATACTTGTATTACTAGATTTGGCTTTGAATCAGCTTTCCAACAATATCTTATTTTCGAAAATGGAGCAAAAATGCTTATTTTACACCCAATTTACTAAAGTTGCTCAAAATTGCCCAATAAGCCCATTAGGAGCCCTTAGGGGCTAAAAAACTGGGCCCTTGGTCGCATGAAAGATGAGGGGCTAGCAGCTTAGATGTTGGGACAGAGCCCCTAGTCACCCACATGACCGGTGCAGGGGTTGGACCGGCCGACGAGACTTAGCGCAGGCTCCTGGTCGCCTATATGACCACTGCAGAGCAGTTTGGAGCCCTTGGGGGCTGAAGGGAGCTGGGTGGTGGAGGGGTGTGGCGCCGGTGGTGGGTGGAAAGGCTGCTAGGCAATGGTTGGGCAGTGCCCCTATTTTAAATGGGGAATGCTTTTTTTAAATCAAAAAAATTGTTGTTTTTGCAATTTTTTGCATCGATCTGCGTTCCCTAGGGTCTGTACAGCTCTGGGGAAATTGTTTTTTGCCTTCTGAGAAAACTACATCAAAAATGGGAAAATTATATATCAAAAAACTTGGAAACGGCCTCTTGAGCGCAACCATGAGGTCAGTTTGGGCTCAAAATGCACTAAATAAAAAAGTAGGCCGTGAATCAAAAAGGAAAACCCCAAACCTTCGAAGCTCCAAAAATCCTTTAGAAGCCAAATAGGAAGCAACAGGTTTGGAGCTTTGATACCATGTAGGAGTTGAGAAATCCAACTTCACAAACCTCGAAGATCACCTACATGCAAATAACCTATCATAGAAAGAAGAGATGGAGACAAAAAAACAAGGGTGCTCTAAAAGCTGAAAATGTATTAATCAGAGAGAGATAAAATACAATGATCAATCCTTATAAAAGGAGATTGTGCAACCCTAAAGAAACCCTAATAGGTAGAAATTTAATAATTAATATTAATTATTAAATGTCACAATATGCAAACTAAAGTGAAATCTTAAGAGAGGAATAAAGGTAACTTAATTAGCATAATTAAGTTAAAACCTTTACTCTAACAACAACAACTACTTTACCAACTTTTCTCTTTTTCTTAGCAGGTTCCCCATGGTCAGGCTCATTTTCTTCTCTTTGTTTCTTTCTTGTATCTTGTGAGTATGTGGGTCTTATTCCTACTTTTCTTAAAGCTTTACAAAATTCATCTATCCAATGTTGATTCTGCAATAGAACTGGTTTAGATAATTCCTCAACAGATGTTATTTCTCTATTTTCATAATCTGGATCTGAAATTGGTTCATCATAGACTCTTTTTTCATTATAAGCCTGATTCAACACTTCACCATCATCTTCCTCCAATTGATCCAGAATATCACGAATCTTAAGAATTCACGCAAATTGTAATGACAACCTTTCATATTTTCTTTTCCTTACTTTATGCTCATCATCACATTTGATCTAATAGTCTTCTAAATGCTGAACATGAGCATGATAACAAGCTATATTCTTGGCAATATTCCCTTCAAGGTCATAATTATTTCTTCAGAGTGGAAAGTACTCCAAATAAAACATTTTCAACTCATCTTCACACAGACTAGCTACTCTAATTGCATTGCATTTGTAGTTCCCTATTACAATAGGAAATTTAAGAGAAACTTTCTTATGAGCCGCATTGTAAAGAGCTTGGGACGGTTTCAACTGTCTTACCAATTCCAATAACACTATGTTATCTGTAGGGTACCTGGGTAACATGAAAGGATGTCCTTCAAATCCTTCCACCCTAATGTAGGTGAAAGTGGGAAATTGAATATACTACCCTCCAACCTGTCCAACAACACTTTGTGCTTCCAAAGACAATCTTTTGGCTTTGTCACCTTCCATTATTCTAACCAGCTTCATGGAAAACACATCATTAACTCTTTGATAATGCTCCTTGTATTCATGAATATTAATTTGGGGTAAATGGGCATATATTAGACTATTTCCTACTTCTCTTCCTTGAGTACCAATTCTTTTCAACCCTTGCTTATTTTCCCTTAAGGTGCAGGAGTAGATCACGTATAAAGATAGAAAAACATCTTGAATTTGGAAATTCCTTTATCTAATAATGCAATATATCACTAATAAATCCTCCCCAATGCATTGACACAGGGCCTTCCATTACTTTATCTATCATTACAAACATCCATGGTTCGAATTTACTGGCATCTCACAGTCTGGCTATCATGCTCGGCATAGTTATAATATCTTGAACATCTAGGATGAACATAGACCTTAGAATTATCTTTATCTACTTTGTAATTTCCTCTTGGCACCATTGGGTACTCATAATTTTCCTAATATGTTCTTCGGCTCTCAAACAAGTCTTATTTTTTTCCCTCATATCTATAGGGTACATCTGAGTAAATGTAGGAAGCCCAAATGTATATATAATTTATTCAAACATTTCATAATAGAACCTTTGGTTTATGATCTCTAGCTAAAAAATAAAGCAACCATCAAACTAACCAATGCATGAAAACACGACCACCGGGATTGACAACTTCTAAGTGATGACTTACCAGGTGATACTAGGACCAATCAAAGATACAACATCCTTGACACAACCACAAAATTATAACATGTGACCAACTAAAACTTGCATATACTACACTACTACCTAATTCCTATATCACAATATCTTCACTAGATTTGGGTGTCCCTTAATTATAACATGTGACCAAGGGAAACACTTTGTCAACAAGACTATATAGAAACTTCTAGAAAACTTCATGATTACAGATAACTAAAGTACCACTACCACCCACGAGTGAATGGGGCAAGTGAATCATTGAATAAGATCCTTAGAACCACTCTTACCAAAATGTATAATAAAAATAGAATTGATTAGGATATATTAAGATACCAATAGTACTTTGGGCTTACAAGATAGCCTATAAAAGAGCCACATCACACACACCTTTTGATCTGGTCTATGGTATGGAAGTTATCCTACCAATAAACTTCATAGTCAACAACCTCCACATGACCATCACCTTAAGGCTCACTAAGGAAGAACCTATCAAACATAGGCTAGAAGAATTAGAAAAATTAGATGAAGAAAGATAGTTGGTCGAATCACACTTATGAGTAGAATGCAGATGGTAGAAAGCTTGGCATGATCAAAACCTACAGAAAAAACACTTCCAAGTTGGAGATACCATCCTACTATATGACATCAAGTTCAAAAAGTGTGGAAAACTCAAAGTTTGCTAATTATGACCATACAAAATTAATGACATTTTTTATTCCAGAGAAATAAGATTAGAAACATTGGATTGTATAGACCTACAGTGTTATGTTAATGGAGAAATATTAAAACTCTGCCATCAAGATTTTGAGAAAAGTTGACTTGAGGGAAAGTCAAGTATTTGAACAGGGGATGATGTTAGTAATAAAACTATATGCACACTGGTCCAAAATATATGTAATAACTAACTAGAAAGAATATTTTAGAATATAAGATTAGGAAGATAGAATGTAGTTTAGGGATACCATCTAAGAGCCATGATCCATGTAAATATAAGTATGTAAGAAGATCTATTCACTAGTAGGTAAGAGGAATAATATAGGAATAGATAATAAGAGCCAACTTTGTATAAAATTGACTATAATGGAGATATAAGGAATGCAATGAATGATTCTTGATATAATGAATATAAGGGACTCTAAATTCTCATATATCTTATGTGTGTATGTTATTTTATTCTGATTTATAATTAGTCTTGGGTCCAAAATACCTTATTGTTTCGCCTCAATAGAACCTTGTCCGAGGCTACAGACTACAACTAGTAGATATATTTTTGGGAACAAAACTCCAATCTATATCCCTCATATTTCTTGCTAACAACATGAAATTCTGAGAATGGAAATAATGGCCACTAAAGCAACAACCTTCACCATATCCTACAAAAGTAAAAAATTCACCTATCTTCTCATTTAGAATGAGCTTTTTTCCATTCATGATAACTTTATATGATTTTTCCACTTGCCAACCAACTGTGACTCCCATTTTGGCACCAAATGAATCTAGCTATCCTTTTTCCTAGCCCAAGGAAATTTCCAAATTTTATTACAACTTCCAAGAGCCATAAAATTTCCCTTGGTTACACAATTGAACATATTTCTTTTAAACTAAAGTACTTGGAGAGCTCTATGACACCTCAATAGTTGTAAATGGATTTTAATCACATTTCAGGTCCATAAAAGGTCATCTAACATATCATTTCTCTGATATCAAAAAATTAAATGATTAATATCTGCCATTTTAGAGCTAATCTTGGTTGAAAACTCACCCAACATGTGCAATTTACAAAATAAGAGCTTTGCAAAAAAATTTGAGTTCCAATACTTTTATATGCAAACCTTTTAAAAATAGAATCTTTTTATTTTTCGCCCTTATTTAATAGAACAAAAAAAAACCAAATTTGTTGGGTGATGCAAGATTGCTCTTACACCTTGGATGCTCTTGCTTCAAAGTTACAACACTTGTGAGCTCACATGACAAGTGTGTGAGCATATGCAAAGTGTCCATGCAATAGAGTGTCACAAGAGGCGAGTATATGCGTCTCAATGACAAGAAGTGAGACAAAAAGAAAATTTATCTAAGTGGAGACTTGATTAGTGTGAAAAGGTCAATCTATAAAAGGTGATTAGCTAACTAGATATGAAATAACCCTATTTACTCTAACACTATGAATGCTCCTTGATCCATAGAATATTTGAATGATCATAGGATGGCTATTACATGATTCCTTGATGTATTTTAAGTCCTCAAGTGAATGGATTTAAATATTAAGATTGAAAAATTGTTAAACAAACATGTACAAAGTCAACTCATAATAATTTAGAGGAAAATGTGAAACTCTATAGTTTAATTTGAAAATTAGAACTTTAGAATAATATTATGTCATGCAATACTAATCATATGCATTATTCAAATGGCCTAAGATGTAAGATGCAAAACATGCATAGTTAATGATTAGGTGTATGGAAATTTGGCAATGGGGGTTAATATATGGGTAAAATATATAGAAATAGGTGTCGAGAGGACAAACAAAAGTCTAAATAAATAGAAGTGGATGTAGTTGTAATAAATGAAGATAGATAGAAGAAAAATTAAAAAAAAAATAATAAAAAGGGGAAATAACTCTTCATAAAAAAATACACATTGGTCATAAAATATACATATATACCATAATGTATGAATTCATATGATGCATGATTGGTCAAAACAAGTCAAAATATTCTTTGCCTATAATTAGATATGAGTCCATATAGTCAAAAGTACCACTATCCATGAAATGTAGTTGGTTCATGCATGTGCTAAGAAAATATATGCATATTGTTGGAACACAAATATCTACTGAGAGGGGTAGGAATTAATAGATCAATTAAATTTAACTTTTAAATCCTCTTAAAAAAAATTAAATATAATGCAGAGATCACACACACAAATACACATAACATCAAATATATGTGCAAAACACAATATGGGAAAAACCATAGTGAGAAATGCTGCTAGGAGCTACTATCCTAATCCAACCTCATAATAGAACCTCAATGGTTACAATGTTTAAGGGCATCAACCTTAAGGAGACACCAATCCCTTGATTTAAGAGCACCAACTCTAAGGAAGCACCTACTCACTAATCTGAGCACAAAATTAGTTCTTTGATGTAACCAACCAATTATATTTATAATGAAAACATATTTAGCAACAAATCCATATTACAGTTGATTCAAATGAATCTATTTCACTATTACAGACCTGCTCTACAATAGCTCATATCTTTCTCTACTTCTTTATAAGCATTCTCTCTATCTCTATTGTTGCTAACTTGGCAACTCCGTTGAAATATGTGCACCCTTGGTCTCCTTGTGTTGTGCAGCACAATGCTTAAGTTCATGACATGGACTAACTACCTCCCATGGATTCATTAACTCTGTCACTTGTATCAAGCATTAAAAAGTCAATCTTTTGGTACAACGACTACTGTCTATGCAATAATTGGTATCAAAGCCTGGGCCATTGTTTTGAACCCCTCACTTGTGTTGGGGGTGGATTGTTGCAAGGTGTACACCCTTGGTCTCCTTGTATTGTGCAATGCAGTGCTCAAGTTCATGACATGGCTTAACTTCCTCCCATGGATTTATTAACATTGGTAGTTGTATCAAGCTTCTTAATAGGTCAATCTTTTGGTGCAAAGACAACTATCTATTCAACAAACTCATACCTCTCTCTCCTCTTTCTCTTCTCTTCTCTACCTCAAAGACTCTTCCACACTGAATACATAACCTAGATAATATTTTATGTATGTATGGTCTAGATCTTCCTTCACTTTCTATGTCACTCTAACTCTTTTATTTCTTCTTACAAATTGTATAAGGTAAGCCTAAGGCCCGAGGCTTGAACTTTTGCAACTCTTTAGGACTTGCACCACAACTTCAAATGCATCATTCTGAGTGAAACCACTTGACATCAATGACCATCATGACTAGCCACAATCTCCCTTTTGACATCAATGACAACAATGCAACCATGGGTGATCCCACAATAGTGGTTTACAATTTTTGGCCAAACTTGACACTAAAATATTTTTTTTAACTAAATCTTCACTTTCAGGCACCTATAGCGCTAAACCGTGAGGAATTTGAAGATGATGCAAACTAGAGTTTGGTGAAATTTTGTCTGTATATTCTAAATATACTTTTTCAAAATTTTTGGAATCAGATTGCACTTCTTTTTCCATCTCCCTTGAAAACTAGTTTTTTTTTTAGAGAAAACAACATTTTTAAAAGTGGCGCTCACCCATTATAATGCATAACTTTTTCCATGAAGGATAAAAATTCTAATTATTTTGAATTTAGATTTTTAACTCTAATATCTAGATGCTTCCACTTGGTTAGATAGTTTTTATTGAATATTTTTTCTTTAATCAAGTTTCAAAGTCAAACCAATTACAATTCGGACATAAATGACCATTATAGGCATTAACTTTTTTTGTATGTATCAAATTTTTTTATTTTTTTTTGTTGGATCAAGGACTTCAATATCTGGTGCACTCATATTTTCAAAAAAAAATTGACAATCTTCTATTATTTCCATATGTGCGAGAACAAAAGAGTTTTATTTTTGGTGAAAACCTACATTCACAAGAAATAAAAATAAATATAAAAATTAAATTAAATTTATTTAAAATTATACTTTTTGGGAAGCTTATAATGACTACATATTTACAAAAAATAAATTTTAAATGAATTTATTTGATCCCCAAAAGGTAAATCAAAAGTTGTTTTTTATCAGCATTTTGATAGGTGTAAAGGAGACTTTGTTATAGGTATGGTTTAAAACTAGCTGGGTTCTATTCAAGGGGGTTTGATCTAAGGTAGTTTTATCAAACCCTATTCAATTGGAATGATTTAAATTAAACTTTTAAAGGATTAAATCATTATATTTTCTAAAAATATGTTATTTCAGCAAAAATTAGAATCTCCCAGAAATTGTAAACCAGCTTTGTGGGATCAGCCACATAAATAACTATTTATGGATGCATCTCTACCATGTATAAATGGTAAAAAGTCAAAGTATCATTTTTTAAAAATAAATATGATTCTCTAAAGTGAAATTCATCTAAATGAGAATTCTAATGTATATGTTAATACTTTTAGCACTTCAAGTCCAGATATTGTTAGGAATGCTCCTTGATGCTTCCAATATTTGAACTTTTATAAGATGGCTATTGCATGATTCCTTGATGTGTTTAAAACTCTCAAATGGATATCTTTAAATAAATTAAGATATTAATTTTTTTTGCATGAACATGTATAAATTCAATTCCTAAAATGTTATGGGAGAGGATGAGAGTCTAAAATTTAAATTAAAAAAATTGAACTTTGGGATATATGTATGAAATGCAAGATTACTCCTATGCATTGAATGAAAATTACCTATGATAGGGGATGCAAAATATTGGGGTAATGATTAGATTTATGGAAATGTGAAAGAATGGGTTAAAATATGTGATTAAATGTGGAAAAAAGTGCCAATATGACTAAGATAAATATAAATAATATAAGTGAGCATAAATTATAATAAATGAAGATAAATAAAAGTCACAAGAAAAACCAACTTAATACAAAGGGGTGGTAACTATTCTTCACACAAATTTATGTATATGGAAATCAAATATACATTTCTAAACATAATGCATTAATCCATACAATGCATTACTAGTCAACAAAAGGAAAAACATTGTTTAATTTCAAATAAATATGACTCTCTATAGTTAGACACACCCCTAACCATGAAATGCAATTGGTTCAATATGTGCTAATCAAATATATGTATACAACCATAATGGATAGATCCCTACCATGCATAATTGGTAAAGAAAATCAAAATATAATTAATTTTTAAATAGATGTGAGTCACTAAAGTGAAACTGATCTAAACATGAATTATAATACATGTATTATTACTTTTAGTTCTCCAAATATAGATATTTCTAGGAATGCTCCTTGATCCTTACGATATTTAACTTATTATCCATTGGTTCTTGAATGAATTTTTGATGTGTTTTTAATGCTTAAATGAATTCTATTAAATATTTATATATCTCAAGAAGTTGCACAAACATGTATAATGCCAACTATCAATAGGCTAGAGGAAAGGGTAGGAATCTAAAAATTTTGAATTTAAAATTTTGAATAATCAAGATAGATCTATACCATACCAAATCGTTCATGTGCAATGTTATAGAAATGATATAAACTATAGGATGAAAAATGTTGAGGAAATGATTATATCTATGAAAATGTGGAAGTATAGGTTAATCCATGGGGAAAATATTGAAATAGGTACAAATATAACTTATATAAAGCTGAATAAATAGAAGTAAATGTAAATAATGATAAATGAACATGTATAGAAGTAAAAAAAACTCCCCAACCTAATACAAAGGCTCGCAATAATTATTCTGCATATGTAAATTTGTAGGATGATAATCAAATATACTTATATAAATGTAACGCCCCGCCAAGCAACCCTAGGGAAAGTTGCAATTTACTAGACAAGTGCACTAATTTTTTATTTAAAATAAGAACAATTAACATACAAGTTCACTAACCATTGCCAACCAATCCCCTAGGGTTACGAGACTGTGTTACTTAAACAAACACGGAACCTTAATTAAAACCATACCATATAATTACTTAACAAATAAAGTTCACATACATTCTACTCATAATAGTTTACATCCAAGAATATGAGATACCACTTGATTCCAATAATATAAATTTACAACATGATTACAACACTCATTCCTTGAATGAGGTAAATCCAACAAGTATGATTACATATTACAAATTCCACCTTGATAACAAATGAGGGGTAATAAAATACAAGACCAACTGAAAGAATTAAGCTTGAGAAGAAACTGAATCCCACGAGCTCTCCAACTGGAAATATCGTCCACATGAACAAGAAGCCAACCCAACTGATTAAGAAGCATGTGCCACCCGACCACGTGGAACCCAAAGGTTCCACTCCCTCCGTGATAGGAGATAGTAACAAGGAATTCCTACACAAGACCATCTACCACTAGACACAGGCTACACAAAACTGATACGAAATAAATACAAGTACACATCTCATGAATGAATGGTCATACGCACAACTCTAGGTATGACTCTCACAACACCGACATAGGTTACATTGCTTCCAGGACATAGAAAAGATCAAGGTGTCACAAATATCAGAAATTACAAGCTTAGGAAGGTGTCATCGCGCCAGCTTGTCAAGGGATATCCCTCACAGAGGGAGTCTTCCTAGGCTCAGGCCCCCACACCATGGGACTATCTGGGCCTCTACCAAAGTCCAGGCACCCATGCTCACTCATGGAATCAAAGCCGCTTTGTTGAAGACGAGATAGATGATCTTGCCATTCCAGGCCTTCTCATCTCATCCCAAGTCTAAAACAAGCCCTTGGGTCCATGAGCGAGGCATAATTAATCTTGTTTAATGTTTGATGCAACCTAAGCTTATAAAAATTTATTTAGTTATCACTGAATTAACCAACTTGCAAAGGGTTATCCCTGACACCACTTTGTGTGTCGGCCCCCATTGCAAGCCACTCTTCTAATACAACACACACGGTGAAAACCACAATAGGTAACTAGATAATACGACCTCTCCAATCCAAGGAGGTAACAAATCAAGGAACTCACTTCAAACACTGGAGGTAACAAGGTCAAGACCCTCTCCAAACACTGGAGGCAACAAGGTCAAAACCCTCTCCAACCACTGGAGGAACACAAGGTCACAAAACCCACTCCACACACTAGAGGAAACCAAAATACAAAAACCACTCCTTTCAAAGGAGGCACAAATTGCATAACCCTCTCCTATTCCCAAGGAGACACATATCATCCCTGTTCATGAAAACCAGGTGAAACAGTATGGTGTAACTATGCACATTTTCCACGACACACCAAAAGTTGACTAACATAACAACAACCCTTACCAATAAATGAACCCTTATCTGGAAGACTTCCAAACCATTTAATCTACTTCCACAACATCGAGGATGAACATTATAACACTACAAGCATTTCAGAAAGTTAAATAAACTAAAGTTCGGATTTCCTAAATCCAGTCAATCACAGATTCCATTACTTGCATTTATCCAATCAATTGAACCCATTTCTTTTCACGACACTGAAATATTCAAATAACAGATTATTTACTCTAAATTTCACAACCATATCCCAAAATCAAGACATTTTAATGAATAACATCATCGAATTAAACTTAAACCAATCAGTAACTCCACGTCTCACAATCATATACTATAAATAAATCACTTGATTTATAAAACATCTGGATTAAATAAATTACTCTATATTTCAAAATAGCAATAAATCAAACAACTCAATCTCATATGATTCAATAAATTATTCATTACTTCTAAGTTTAACCAAAACAGAATATTTTAATTTAATAAACTCTTCTGATTAAAATAAATCATTCGTTATCTCTAAGTTTCATGATCATATACTATAAATAGAATCGCTTGATTAACAAAACATTTAGATTAGATAAATCAGTATTTATATCAACTCAACATTAAATAGCTCAACTAAGTCTTATCTCTACTTGAATACGAGTACCTTCCAACAAATATACTTAATAGTACGTACTCAATGTATATTCTATTACATATTTAAATGTTTAAATCACTTGTCGACATTTAAGAATTTAAACAAATAATTTAGCTCTACTTGATCAATCTACTATTAGTCAAAATCAATATTTAAACGAATACGTTTGATTATTCATCAGTTTAATTTTCGCTTATACAAATGGGATGATCATTTCAAAGTTCCTATTTTAAATGTTAAGACATCATTTAAACACATTTTTTTAAAACGTTGTTTTTATATTCTAATATTTCCTAATTATCCATAAACATCAAAATGAAGTTTCTAAATAAAGATATTTGATTATCAAACAACTTCATCCAATTATCGTTAAATTATCTAGAGTTCACTTGGCACCATTAAGGAATTAAATCTACTATTTTTTTTTTAATTCTATTTGTTCAATCATTGATGAGGGTAGAAATAATCTTTATAAAATAATCCCATTTAATCAACTTGTAAATAAGTTGTTTGGTTGCAAAGCCAACTTTTAATTAAAACATTTGATTATAATTTTCGCCTTTACATAAATGCCATACATTAATTTTATACTCGAATTTAACTATATATTGCATATACATGTAAAAAATATACATATATATATATGCAATTATAAAATGTATCCGTTTAATTATATAATTATTTAAACATATTTTAAATCAGCTAACTAAAGTTTTCCATATTACAAATTAATTATTACAAAATCGATTTCCTTCACTATGACAGTCACATAATCATCTCAAAATTTCTATTTAATATTCAACATTATTATAATATGTCAAATAAAATATTATTATTATTTGTGTAAGAATAAAGTATTTAAATATAATTTAAATACCCATTTAAAAATTCCATATAACCAATTATTCTAACTGAAAATACATTATATATATATAATTATCTATATATATATAATCTCTAATTAATAAATATAATATATATATATTATAATAAATATATAATACATATATAATTTAAAA